>JAYJLV010061724.1:0-17333 GCA_036873485.1 Torymus texanus
ACAGGCAGCGGCGGAGATTGTTTATTTTTTTCTCACACGTAATGATCACGTCAAAACACGCACATCTAAAAAACAAATGGTTAGAGCTGTTATTCGAAGAGTTTTCGCGCGTGTAGTGTATAAAACTAAATGTGATATTTTTGGAGTTCCTTTATAACTGTTAATTTAGATGTACAGTTTTTTTATGTACTTTAGCTATTTATAGGACAGTGTGTAATAAGTTTCGATTGAAATTCGGAAACGAGACCGTGAAATATTTGTTTGTAGTGTGTTAAGGTGTACATATTAATTAATTTTTTTAAGTTCAATATGAGTGATCGGCACCGAGGTAAACGTGTTTATGCAAGTGGGAGTACAAAACGTCGTGTAGTTTTAGAAAAACAAAAAAAGGACAATGAAGCTTTAGCAAAAACCCGTCGAATGTCTGAGTTTTTACTACCAAAAATTGATTCCCCACAGAAAAGTCGTGCAGATGAGGAGAATATTGATGTTGATATGATCGACGAGAAAAGTTTATGTGATAGTAATTCTATAAATACAGACGAACCTTTGATAATTCTCGAGCAAGACCACAGGAACTATGTAAGTGTTTGTTTATATTTACATTATTTTCAATTTTTTATTAAAAAAATATAACATTTACTCACACGAATTAGTAAAAATTTCATTTACACCAGCGCATTTTAAACACTTCATTTCTTTTAACTATAAATTTTAGTATATTTTATGAGCCTCTCCGAAACATGAAAAATTTTCAATTTATCATAATAAAATATTTCCTTCAAAACCAAATTTCTAAATTTCCAAAAATATTCTTGATTTAAAAAAGTAGATGAGTATATTAAAATTATAAAAATAACAGTTTAATACGTTTAAGAAAATTATATTTTTACAGATTCAAGTTAAAAATAATCAAGCATTATCTAACGATATTGGATTGTGGCCAGAAAAAATGAAAAAACACATTGGATATTGGGTTAAGAATAACTCAGATATTCAATTTTGTGATAATGAAATTTTGAAGGAAAATCATTTATTCAAAAAGATGGTAAACAAAACAGGAAATGCAGTTTAAATATGTTTTACCGAAAGACTTCAACTGGAGAAGTTATAAAACGTTCTTGGGTATGTTTCTCTCCAAGTACTGGACGTATTTATTGTTTTTATTGTAAATTGTCAGAAGAATCCACGGACAATCAATTTACACATGATGGTTTTTATGATTGGAAGCATGCAAACGAGCGGCTTATATCGCACGAAACATCTACAACGCATTTGAAAGCGTTGATTAATTTTAATAATTTTTTAAAAGAACGTGGAGGAATAAATACTGAGTTTGAGAAACAAGTCGAATCGTCTACTCAATATTGGTGTACAATTTTAACGCGCGTTATAGATGTAATATTATAATTAGGATTGCGTGCTTTGTCATTTAGAGGAAGTAGCGAAAAACTTGGATCTCTAGATAATGGGAACTTTTTAGGTTTAATCGAGTTATTAGCTAAATATGATTCTTTTTTACAAGAACACTTAGATAAGTACGGCATTTGTGGAAGTGGAAAAGTAAACTATTTATCTCCCACAATTTATGAAGAACTGATTGAAATAATTGGCATTAAAGTTTTTGATGAAATAATAAAACGAGTAAAAACATAAAAAATTTACTCTATCTCATTAGATGGAACAAGCGATGAAGGTCATGTCGATCAATTAACTATAATATTACGATACGTCGAGAAGGATATTCCTGTCGAAAGATTTTTGAAATTTTTACCAAATCAAGGACACAAATCACAAGATATGTACAATGCTTTGACAGATTTCTTAAAAGAAAATGAAATAAATATTAAAGATTGTCGGGGTCAGTCATATCACAACGCATCATCAATGAGTGGAAAATTCAATGGATTGCAAGCTTTAGTTGCAGGAGAAAATAATTTAGCTTTGTGGGTGCCGTGCTTTGCTCACTCGTTGAACCTTACGGGAGAAAAAGCATCGGATTCATCGTCTTCTTCAACGCGATATTTTATGTTTCTTCAGAATCTTTATGTATTTTCCTCAGCTTCTGATAGGCGTTGGAGCTTGCTTGTTGAAACTTTGAATTCGGCAAAAGAAAAGGGTGATCGAATACTCGTTCCTCAAAGGGTAGATTGCACACGTTGGTCAAGTCGCGGAGATGCTAATAAAGCTTTTGTAAAAGGATATAGCCCTATCAAAGATACGCTTTTAGAGATATCTGACAACAAAAATTTTGAATCGAAAACGCGATGCGAGGCTTTAGGGCTGTATAAAAACATGTGTTTATTAGAAACTGGGATAATGGGAGTATTTTGGAATGAGCTTCTCGAAAATCTCAATAAAACTAGTAATGCATTACAAAATCCGCAATTGCAATTGAATACTGCCACATCACTAGTTCGATCTTTAAAAGATATGATAACACATAAAAGAGACCAGTTTGATTATTATGAGCGTTTAGGTATGGAGCTTTCGGGAATTTCAGATTATACCAATGCACGCGTAAGAAAGAGAAACGTAAGATTGGATGCGCTCGATTATGGCCATGCTCCAGAAGCCAGTTTAAGCCCTTCAGAATCGTACCGCATAACTAAATATTTGCCAATTGTTGACACATTTATTGTGGCTTTAAACCAGAGATTATCTGCGTATGAAGAAGCTGAATTAAGATTCGGATTTTTATCAAGATTTGATAAATTAACACCTGCGGAAATTACTATAAATGCTAAAAGATTATCTGCAATTTACAAAGAGGATCTTGACGATAATTTAGAGATGGAGCTCTTACAGTTTCAAAAATTTTGTGCAGAATTATTAGAATTTGATTCTAAAAATATTATTAGTCGAGAACAAGCGATGTATACGTTAATTATTGAAAAAAATGTGAAAGAATCCTTTCCGAATGTTGAAATGGTTCTAAGAATTTATGTAACCTTATTAATAACAAACTGTACAGGAGAACGCTCTTTCTCCAAATTAAAGTTTTTAAAAAACTTTCTGCGATCAACAATGACATATGATAGATTAAATTGTTTGACTATAATGAGTTCTGAGCGCGATATAACTCAATCATTAAACATCAACGAAATAATAACAGAATTTGCGCATAAAAAAGCAAGAAAATGTTTCATACCATAAATATATGTTAATCTTAATTTTATTAGAAATGTATGTCTATTAACTGTGATATAAAATAGTTATATTAAATAATATTTTAATAGCCATTTCGTTTTATACCTTCTTGTACCCTTCTTCACAAATTATTTTTAAATTCAGCGCCCTTACATTGGACCCCCACATACTCATAGCCCATGAGCCCCCACAAGTATAAATCCGGCCCTGGTATGACCCAGCGCGAGAATGCGAGCCTCCTTTTGATCCTCGCACTTTTTCTTTCCACGTGGCGACGAGAGAGCTTTTCCCATAGGGATTTTGATACGGAGAAGGGGGAAATTAATATTTTTTTTTGGCAGAAAATGGTTTTACTGATGTGAGGGGGTTTTCGTGGAATTGATAGGCTACGTATATATGTGAGCAATTAATAAAACTAGAATGATGATGGAACTGATGGTATAATTAATTTTTTAAGAATTTTGAAAATTTTCGTTAATAATATATTTTTAATAATTAAATTAAGCTGCTAGAGTAAATATTAAGAAAATGTTATGTGAAAAAATTATGTGTATATAAAATCATTATCATACATTATACGTATAGTTAACAAGAAATTCATATTAAAAACATTTAACTTTATGTATTTAACATTTTCATAGCGCATAATTTTATTTGCTTTTAAATTTAAATTTAAATCATTCTATATAAAATTATCTACAAGTTAAATATTTAATTACTTGGGACTAGGGAATGCAAAGGATAACAGTGACTGATATTTTATAGTTTGATAAAATTAGTCGTTGCCTAAACATATAACAATGTGAATTCCAACCATCGTATTATTAACTAACAAAGATAGCTTTTCATCTCAAGATCATGGATTTGGCCGAAACTACAGGATTTTATTTTATTGTAGTAAAGATATAAAAAATTCTTTTAGCCTAATCTATAATGCGAAGACGAGAAGCTCTCTTTGTAATAGTAGATTACGACCGCTCGTTTTAGTATCGACGTTCGGCTGACCATAACATTCGAATACACGCTCATATACTATTGTCTGTGTAAATACACGTATATAGGCCGTGGATAAGTTCAAATTTCTAGTATATTACTTAAAAATAATTATTTAAAGTGTTTATAATATAAATATATTTATACTATATTACAAAATATCCGAGTTCTTTCCAGTTTAATACAAATGTATAGTAGAATACCAAAAACGAAATAAAAAAAAACAATAATTACGAAATTTTAATTCTTCCCGCTACAAAATTTTCGAAAATTTAATCAAAGTCTAATTTTTAGCCGCCATTCAGCGTGATCCACCGAAAAAGACGCCTCTGCTTCTACTCGACACTTTTAAAAGGTATAATCATGGCTTAAAAGCGCGCGCGTTACGTTCTGCTTACGTTATTAATTCCACCTCATAGCATGTACGAAACGCGGGGGAAAAAAAAGAAACAACCTACCGCCGGGATATTAAACGCTTTAGCTGCTTGATGTACCTACTTTTATTATTTGAATTAAAATTCTTCGCGGTGACTATATGTATATATACGATGGTCGGGTCCATGTACATAACCTGCCGCAGCCAACACTTTGCGCTAGATTGGTGGAAGTTTTGAATACATTAGAGCGATATCGCGAATGGCGGGCGTGAATTTTTCTTGGGTGATTACTATAGAAACGAGCGTGGAAAGTAATATCCGTGAGGGATATTGGCTCGAGGGTTAATTAGACGTGGAAATTATGGGGTCGAAAGAATTCAGGATGGGCTGCCTGATAGCAGTGATCTGCGAATTAGTGTCATTAGTTTCTCATACTGTTTCGCGTAATTATATGAGAAATATTCAGCGGATAAGGCGAGATTAGATTTACCATGAATTAAATTATTCTATTTTGTAAAATTTAATTTTCGGGATGTACCTACATAAGCGTTCAAAAGAAAATATAATGTAATAGTATTCGATTATTTTTCGTCGTTACATTATCCCTATAATGTATTTATTTTATAATTTCATATTATCATACACGGATGAAACAATTTTCAAAAATTATGAGTTTTTATTCGCCAAGGCTTAAAAGCTGACAAAAAAGTTTAACTAAATTAGCGATTGTAATATAAATTATAAAAATAAATGAATTCTTTTGATTAAATTTAGTAATAATTGAGGGAAAAATTTAAAAATAAATTATTATGATTATGTAATAAAACTAATCAATTCTATATGAAAAATAAATGTAGAATACAGTATTAAAAAATTGAAATAAAAAAATAGATTATACGTCGATTTGTTTATGAGGGTAGACCAGTGAATGCATACAGTCTTCCTTCTCAAGTCCAACACGGTACTCTCTCTCCAATCCTATTGTCAACAATGTAATTGAAGAGAGAGAGAGAGAGAGAGAGAAAAAGAGAGAGAGAGAACTGCAACGGCATTGAGTAGGAGGACTGTGTCTTAAACTCCTGGATTTTGTCAATGAACTCGGTAGCAATAAGAAGGATATTTATCTCAGCTACAATTATAGCCAGCGATACGATTTATAAAATTTAAACTTATTATACTAACTTATTAAGATCTTATAAAACAATTAGAGAGCGAACCCTCAAAATTTCACTTCAGTACGTGTGGTAAACATTTGCACTTTATATAGTTTTGTGCAAACACTAAACTTATCGCTTTATTTACACCTCCTACACACGCACACACAGCAAAGACCATACAAACATTCAATTCTCTATACGACTTCACGACAAATATCTTCGCCTCCAGTTTCTCCTCGCCGCATCTTTTTCAAAATTATCGCACTTTGCGAACCCTCTCTCTTTCCCTTGGGTATAATCTCCGCTAATGTAGTCGCGCGCTGACGCGTGTCAGGCGCCACCGCTTGCTTGCGAGTTTCCAAGCGTCGGCTGAGCCGCCGTTGCCGTTGCCGCCGCCGGCAAATTATCATCATCCTTCATAATTATTATTCGGCGTCGCTCTTCTCGCGCCTGCGTAGTCTACTCACGTGTGCCTGTGCGGTATAGAGGCTCCAAAAGTCAGTTAATCTAACCTCGGTGGTGGTGCCTAATTTTAAGTGTAAAAATCTGAAGAAACGGGGTTTCTTTTTTTTCTGAGGAATATGTAGTTGAATAAGTAGATGTTTTTAGAGTTGATGATCGGGAGAAAGTGGGAAAGGGAGAATTGCTGGTGATAATGGATTATCGCGAAATTCTTTTGAAAGATACATTATTTTCAGCTAAAAGTTGAGTGGTGAGGGGGCTCCGGAAAGACGTTAAATATCGTAAGTGAGATTAAGTGTTATGGTCTGACACAAATCAATTTTTACTCCTTAGAAGTTACGGAGTGTGAAGATTATGATAGATTATGCGCCATAAATTTTGTGTTTGTTAGATTACTAAAATATTTTTGAAAAATGCATGTCCTCTCAAAAGCTAATGGGTAATAACTACATTAATAATTACGTAAAAGTAATTCCTGATAATCGAGTACTATGTAACTTAATTCAATTTTATTCGATCTTTTATTATGTTGCATGTGTAATTATATCAAATTACATTAATGAATTTCATGAAAATTATTAAATCTTAATTATAAAATTATTTTTATTTTTAACAACTGTTATAGATAATTTATTTATGCTTCACTTAAAAATGAAATGGAATACCAGATGTGTAGAAAAATCTCATTTACACGAATAATCGTAAGCTAGTGTTTTTTAAATGTTGCCTCAGGCTCAGCTGCCCATACTTATTAATCAAGTGTAAAATTTTTGTTTGTGAAATTATTTATATTATAAAGTAGTTAAATTTAAAAATCTCGAATTTTGCAGCCTGAGAAGAGATGGTGAAAATCGTCCTCAAAAATGCTTGTCGACGAACTTTTTGAAATATAGATAATTAGAAATATGTAGACGTAAACACATGAAGTAAATTGCAACAGACATTGTATTCGTTTCTCAGTCGATGTAAGTTCGATAAATATCTTTACATAATATATTGTATTTTTGTTAATACACTACATGATGATAATATACCGACGGTTTGATAGGTTGTGCAATCGCCACCTCAGCCGATTACCGAAGTTTTAAGCAGCATTGGGCGCGGTTAGTACTTGGATGAATGATCGCGTTTTTTTTTTTTGACGAGACTTCGTGTGATCGATTAGGTGTTGGTTGTCTGCTCACAAACCGAGCGGGAGGTGTTAGAATATTGCAGTTTCGGTATTTCCTACTAAACTTACGCAAGGTGACCTAGAGACTTAAACTGAAATTATTCAAAGGGTGAACGCGGGATGGTAGTAGGTAGAATTTTATAATAATATAGTAAGTAAAAGGTAAAAACAAGGTTAAAATAAGTAAAGGTGTGGATAAATAAAGCTGTGGAGGATACTTAACGCGCTACTCAAGTCTATTTTTTCATATTCTTGAAAAATTACGTTTTTAATATTGCAGGCATTGAATAACTATAGATTAATGATTGCAAGTTAAGTGTTGAAATTATGTTGACGTACACGGAGAAAAGTAGGCACCTCTACACAGGCTGTGCAAAGCAACGGCACACGCAATGTACTCTCTGCAGCACGTGGGTGCGTGCACGCAAGTCATAATATACACAGGTATACATAAAGATAATCGATGGATACGAGCACCTCGTTCCATGGATAAGGTTGGTTTTGGATGGCTACAGCGCTAATCGCGATATCGAAGGGCTATTTATCTGTTGGTATAGGTGCCGTTTTTCCTGAAACTCGTAGCGCTCACAAACAGAGTATCTATATACCAACAGACAAATAGCTCGCCGTTATCGCGATTATCGCTGCGGCCTTCTCAAAATCTTTTCCGTATATTTTGCACAGCAAGTAGAGATGCAAACAGCACGTGTCAGCTAAACTGGTTGTAGCCGCGTTGCAGCTGCCGAAGCGGCCCTTCGACTCGTTAGATCTTTATTTACAAAGTGTGTAGGCTACAAGAAATTTTTTCAAAAGTTTCAGCTCTCTATATGTATTGTTGTTAAAAAGTTGCAGCATTTTTTGGTAAGAAATATTTTGGTTCAACACGCGGAATATCTTAAAGTTTATTGTCTCCAAATTTTTGGCATGGGTATAATGAAAAGTTCTAACAAGTCGATGGCGAGTGCTGTTTGTATCTCTGTATAGGCCGTGCAAAATGAACGTCTCAACACGATGCTTATATATTATGCATCAAATATAGACGTGCGTGCAGGCTCCCACGTATTGCAAAGGGCGTACTGCTCACGCCATTGCTTTGCACGGTTAATAAAGGTACTTATACTTTTTTACGTCTAGTGTGGTATTATCTTCTCAACAAATATATTGGATAAAAATAAGCTGGTTACATTTTATAAAAAACTGTAATTTTTGTTATTTTTTTCGGGAACATGGATTTAAGTCGTTATTCGGGTACTCAATATAGCGCATGCATGTTTTGTATCACCGCTCTAAAAACATGAATTACTAAACGTGTAATAAATTGGCAATACGATATGAAACGAGCTTGTTATTTAAAGACAACGATTTTCTTTCGAACAGTACAGATTCAAAAGATATTTGTATGTAAAATTTCAAATTTTTTATAGAACTAAAATAAACTTCAAAATTATAATTATTTATTTTGTGTTAAAAATGATATATATAATGCACAATGTTATTCTACAGTACAGTTAAATAAATAATCAATTTTTTCCCAACTGAAGCCTTTTTTGTGAAATTCCTTTATTTTTTACTAAATACGCAATATTAAGTCAATTAAGAACAATAACATCTGAATTATAAATAAAACACAAACTTTTGCCATTTTTTAGGGAACAATTTTTAACTTAACGGACTTAAATGTCGTTTTATACTTATACAATTACCTCGGTATTCCCTTGCAATGTCGCTTATTTGAACTTTAATCGCGGAAACCCAGAGAAATTTGCTTTACCTTTATATTTTCGTTAACATCTTGTAAACTTATTAAATGTGGAATGTTTATTCCAAGAATTCGCTGTGCATTTATGCAGCAAAGATATCTCGCGCGACGCATTCGCGTGTCATGTGACATCGCGGAATGCTGAAAAGCCCTAAGTGCACGCGAGCGTTACGAAATATTCGAGCTGTGCACTCAATATGCGAATATCTCATGCAGGTATAGACAATAGCATTTATTAAATTTTTCCATACCTGCACGGACAATCACTGTCTGCAAAAATGTGTAATATATGAATTGCTGTAAAAAAATAACTTATTAAACGTTAAAATTAATTCTATGCAACAGTTTAAATAATGTAAAAAAATATTATAAATGTTTTAAGGTATAAAATAAAAAATTGTTTAATTATTTGCATAATTTTACAAACACAATGATAAAATAAAAATCTGTCGAAATGAAATATTTGTAGAAAAACATTTTAAAAACAATTCACTCAAAGTAAGTACAAACCGAAACTCGCCATCCGTTCATTACCAGAACCTCAACACACCCTCACGGCGAGAAAATAATTCTGTTTATTACTTCCCTCTGCACACAGTAATACAGAGCTTGCACTCGCGCGTGCGCTGAGCCTTCTCTCAAAAGAACAAAATAATTACCAAACATACCTCTTCCACTCCCTCTCCAGGAACAAAGAAAAGCACCGGCAGGCTATCTACTCTCATTCGTAGAAAAGCACCTCGTGATTCCGAAGAAAATCACTTTTATTTATCCACCTTCGTAATCGCATTTCTTCGCTCTCCTCAGGGGTCGCGTTGGCAAGTACACCAGCCATCGTTGTGAAAAAGAGCGAGCGGACGTCGACTCTCTTTTTCTCAAGCCAATAAATAAGTTCGAAGCGTCCTTCGCCACAACGCGGGTGGGCTAATGAGTATAATTCAATATATCGCTGCTGCTGTTGCTGCTACGAGCAAAACAAAGAATCATGGAAGAGTTGCAACACACATATATACATATATATATATATATATACACACTCGCGTAGAAAGCTCGACCTCGATAAGCTGCTGCTCGCGTTGAGAACGGGGAAAAAGCTGAATTATCATGTAGCGCGTGATAAAACGCACCGCCGTGAGAGAAGTACAAACAGAGAAAGAGATGGCGCAGTAAGAGGAGCCAAGCGATTTAAATGAGAAAACTCAAGCACTGAGTGTGTATAGATGCGCGCAAGCTTTCGCTGAGGTTCTGTAGGTTTCTAGCAGCAACCTGTGTTTGGTCGATCGGTGCTAGGTAGCCGCGTGTAAGTCGCGTGATGTGTGGTTGGATTTTTTTTTCTTCGAGGTGTCGTCTTGTTTGTCAACGTTATCGAGTGTGCGAGCGGCAAGTACGTTACGAGGAGTAGATGAGGAATTTGTAGCTTCGAAGGGTGGAGAGGAGGACAAACGTTTAAGTGGGATGGAGAGGAAAGAGTTGGTTTTGTCGGTATATAATGAGTTGACGCGGATTAATGTTGAGGAGAGGGATATTGTGAGCTGCTGTGTGTGTGTGTTTTTTTAGCGCTTGATAAAGATAATGAAAATGTGATAAATTGATGAAAAAATGGTATGTGTAAGCATGATTCTAAAAGGGTTGAATTTCGAGTTATGTTCGAATCGTTTTTTTTCTATTTTAGGAAAATGTAAAATTTATTTAAACACTTTAAAAAGTTGAATTCTTTATAAAAAATTACTTGTGGAAATAAAGTTTGTTTTGTAACGGCTAGAACATTAAGTCCTAAAGTATGACGCGTTGTTTTCGTCACATAATGATTTTTTCATACCTTTTCACTTTTCCGATATTTCCTCACACTAAACTATACACACGACGAGGTAAACACATAATAAAACTTAATATTATTAAGACAAAGATATCTGTTTATTCTTCGGTAATAATTATACGTAATAATTTTTTTTTTCTAATTAAAAAAATAATCCACTTTTATTTTAAATTTTAAACTTTTATTTTAGTATTTTTTCCAAACTAAACAGTTTTATTTTAAATTTATGAGAACTTGATATTCAATTTTGATTTACTCTCTACCAAAGTAACGTTACGCTTGCCTGTGTATATATACACTTACACAGAGACAACAAAACAACAGCAGCGGCTCTCTCAAATTGAATCGGCGCAAATGCCGCAAATCTGTTATTGACAGAGGAATCGGAGGCACTACGGAAGGGGTCAAGACAATTGCGGCGACGTAGTGAGGTAAAAGTGATGAATGTAATTCGTGTGAAGAAAACGGGGAAGAGAAGTAGAAAGAATTTTCCTCTATCTCGATTCTTTCTCAATTCCCACCTGCGCACTCAATTCTTTTTCATCCCTACGGGCAACGCGATCATTCAATTTTTCAGAATGAGCTCGCTTTAAGAATTTTCGAGATTTTTTTCACTTGGTAGGAAAACGTATCTATTTAATTTTCATGAATATTTAAAAGGTATATTTTTTGTGTTTATGATCAAACTTGCGGAATGAACATTTTGGTAAAGTGAAAGATATTCCGGGTAATATAGTTTGTCACACAAAAAAATACTGAAATGAATATTCTTCACTGATTTATTGATTAGTTAATTTTAATCAAAATTTTAACTTTGCTCATAAATATTTTAAAAAATGTTAGATTAATTACATAGCAACAATATTTTACATTGTTTATGGATAAATTTATTACAAAAATATTGTAATTAAAATAAAATATTAATTTAATAAGTATATAACTAATGCAACTAAACAAAATAATAATTACAATTACAACTAAGTTTACAAATCCACTAGATTCTTATATTTTCATCAAATTTAATGAAATTAATAATATTAAACACTAATGTAATGTATTTTATTTTAAATTTGAAACTTTAAAATGATATCAGGCATAATAACAATAGTTGTTACATCTACGAAATTATTCTACTCAGCAGTAAAATATTTTAAATATTCTCAAAATCGTTATGCTCAAAAATATTTGAAATATAATATAAAAAAAATTAAAGTTTTAAAAATATAAAAAAGTAGTAAATAACTCAAACCAAAGATATGCTTGTAAACATATATACTTTTTTATTCGAAATAATAAAAGCAAAATCAGTCATATATCAATTCCACTTCTTTCTCTGCTGAGCTCACCGCGATACAGCGAGACGACAAGGATCTCAAGAGAGCTGAAGGACGAAATTTTCCTTCAATCGCCGCACGGAGCTACACTCGATAAATAAAGCGATCCTTCAAGTCACAAGACGTAGTCCTATTAAATCCTCGCTTCGATTGTCACAACCCACGTCAGCTGCCGCTGCTGACTTCGTCGTTGTCCTCGTCCTATAGTCGTGTTCCCTGGCACTGTAGTAATCGTAGCAGCTACTAGTACTGCTACACCGTTACCGGCAGCCTATCATCAATTTTTTCCGAATCGATACGCCCCTCGAGCGCAACGAGGCCCCTATATAAGAGAAAAGTAGTTCAATTCCAACGGAATACCGTCAAAAATCAAAAGCGATTGTCCCGCGTGAGACGCAAGGGAAGAAAGGAAAGAGTGTGTAGGGTATACGGAATTGAGAGCTGATAGAAAAGTAGGTCGGGTTTATAGTGAGTTTTGAGATTATTATTTTTTTTTATATATAAGAGATTTACAAAAAAAATATTGGTGCAATTTGAGTAAGTGATTAGTTTAGTATAGTTATATTGGTATATTAAGTTTTAAGTAAAGGATTACAATAATAGAATTTGAAAACAGTGTCTAGTATTTTTAAAGATCGACCAGAATATTTTAATAGATAAAATGAACGAAAACCGATAACGACGAAATGAATGAGGTAATATAAAATCGAATTTTACGTGGAAATAAAAATAAAAGTGATGAAATTTTAAGATAAAAAAAATGTCGTTGAATGAATACAACAAATAAATCAAACTTTCTTATTTTTATTGAAATACGCAGAATATGCAAAATATCCAAAGGGCACGTTTTTCAAGTAAAAAGATATAAGAAAAAGCAAGATGTTCATATTGCTCAAACCAGATGTCGAGAAGAACATCTGTGAGGTAAAATGAGCATAAGAAAAATTTACACAAAAAAAGGCTGTAGCTACGATTTTTGCTTATTAGCTTTTATGAAAAAATATAATAATGAGTATAGTTCAATAAAATTCTACGTAAAAAACAATATTTTTACTTTACAGTATAGTAAAAATATTTATATATTGTTATAACAATAAGGCACCACTCTTTTATTAAGCTATTTCGACTTTAATATTGAAATATATTTCTAATTTCTTACGATTTTCGAAATAGAAACTTTTCTCTAATATCTTATTGTATTAACGTAACACTTTTATTTAATAAAAGGATTTTCATACAAAGAACTTTGGCACTGCGAAATAACCTTTTCCCGTGAATAAAAAATACGTTGCTTATTAACGAGCCTCTCGCCTCCTTCTTTTTCTTGCCTCGAATCCGAAATATAGAGCATTCCAACGTTTTATACATCTCTAAGCTTATCCAAGTGTCTATTGGCCTATTGCCGACAGTTTTACTACGTCTGCCGTATTAACGCGAAAGGCGAAAAAAGGGAAGGCACATAAAAAGCCTTATAAACCACATATATATTCATTGGAAAAAATAAAACATAAACCGTGAAATGTTTTGAGTACAGTTGAGGCAACAAGTTTTCGGATTTGTAAAAAAAAAATTTAGTACGTGCGTAACTTGCGGGATTCAAAAGAATAATACTTTTTGCCGGTATAAAAGTAAAATAAAAACTTATTCCGTTACCGGAGATTTAATTTTCTTATGCAAGAATATCGATTTAGATATCTTCTAATAAATAAATATTAAAATACTTTCCAATATTTTCATAGTGTTATAAAATTTTTCAAAATTTTATTAAATTATTGAATTGGAAATAGTTCCTCTGTTTCCTCACATCAATCTTTAAACACTTCGACTTTCTCTTGACAAGATTGATTCTAAGAAAAGCCCAAGCAAAAAAAAGGTGAAGCATGGCCGTACCCTTCCGTACATATACAGCCGTCGTTTTTTTGCAAGCTAATGTTGCGCATTTTTCTGGAAAGGACAACATATTTTCTTTCCAAAATTATCCCTTTCCAAATAAGCTGCTGTCTCGGCGCGATCTAATGGCTAAATTACATGATCAACAATACAAGACTTCCTTCAATGAGCGAACCGCCACTACTTTTTATAGTACCTGCATCAGCGAATGGGACGGTTTGATCATTATCGATCCCAAATGGCCTATAGTTTTAGAAAAAAAACGCTTATGAAAAAATCAATATTTTATAATTTATTTTAATTATTACATTTCAAATATTAGTTTAACTTTGCTCGCAATAAGACCTCCAGGTTCATATTTTGAAGATCATTAAACATATAATAAACAATACTTTTCATTTAAAAAAATCTTTTTGCACCGTAGAGAATAATCAGTATTCACACAGCATTGAAACACGAGATAAAATATGAAAAAATCAGATGAGAAGTCGCAATAGATTAATCATTTTGAAACAACAGGTGAATATTCAGGTGAAAATTCAGTTGATTAATCACCTGATTTTTTTCAGCTGGGTTCCGACGCGCGCAGGTTTGCAACTTTTTTCGACTTCTCTCATACATATAATTTTATTAAACACTAAAAATTGGTTTATCATTCATATGCGAAATTACACGAAACAACAAAATCATCAATAACTGCGTCACGTCCTTATCATCCAACATCTTAGTAAGTGTATAGCTCTAATCCGAGCTAGTAGGTTTAAATCCTTAGTTTTTAAAAAGAGCAAATAGTTTTGTTTTCTTTTATGGAAATCAAAAGTTCAAAATACGAACGTAACAGTGTGGTCACCGCGTATTCTGCCTAAAGAAATATACAATAGATAGAGCAACATATTCTAATCTACTCAAAAATATTTTTCTTTTTTATTAAAAATTGTAATAAAATTTGTAAGGTCACTGACCAAGATAGAAGGAAATTTTTCTTTAAATAAATAGCTAACTTCTTTCCTCCTCAAAAACAATGAAAATTCATAAAAATTGTATATCGACAGTGCTATCATAGCTTAACGAGCCCTAACGTGAACCAGTACTCAAACCCAGAAAAAATTCCGGGACAGATGTTTAATCTAAGTCGGGGAACGATGGTTATGATGGGGACGTATATTGATAAATTCATCGAGCGGAAGCACTTACAGTATCGAAAATTAAAATAAACTACCTAAAATAAATCTACCTCTTTCCAATACCTCTTCCCATCCCTTTTCACGCGTCAATCCTCATCAACCCATCCCTATTCTCCTCCGGAACTCCTTACCCCAAACGCAAACCCTCACATCACCCTTTTCCGAAATTCTCCGAACCCCCAACTCACCGAAAGTCCATGCGCGCTGTGCGGTGTGCAAGTCGTATCTTCCGTCTCAGATTGTCAGCTAAGAAGCTCTCGACCTCGCCGCAATACGCTTCTGTCTCATCCTCGGTTAGTAATACACAGTTCCAAGGACTCCAGGGTTCCTCGGGATTGTAACGAGGTAAACGCAACTCACGTGGATCCGTGCGTTCGCTCAGTACCGAGTGACCGTGCCAGATTTCGATCACAAGGTGACGCAAGTCTGTAGGGGATAGAGCATCTGCGAGGCTGGTGTCACAGCCCAGAGCACGTTCCGAGTCGCGAATAGTGGTGAGAAGGTAGACGTAGGGGCGGAGGTCAACGTGACCGAGGACGTTCGCGTGGAGCCGGATACAGGCTGGAAAAAAGTTTTTATTTTTTATGTCTTGTAAAGGGTAGTAAAAAAAAAATTTTGCCATTATATTAATCATTGTACCAACTAATAAAAATATCATAAAAATTGTAATTAGTACGAAAAATGATTAAAAATTAGTTTGTTAGTCATTTTGTTAGTAGTTTTTCACATTTCATCCACATTGGTTTTGGCTAAAGGTACCGATGTTTCGTCAGGATTGCAACTTACTTCATCAGAGCAGGCCTAAATCATTGTTAACTCAAAATGACTAACAAGAAATATCACCTCGAAAGCTTAAAACAGAAATTGAAAATTATTTTGTTTAACCTTTCCATGTATAAAAATTCTTTATTTAGTGGACAATAGTCAAAAGAACATTAGTGATCAATATAATCGACTTACGCTAAAAGAAAGAAAGAAATCAATATAACTACAAAAAAACTTATATTCTTCCCATTATTTATTTTGTAGGTATTAACGTGGCTTCCCTTTTTTCTTATTTAGTATTGAACAAAGTTTTTCAATATTTCTTTGTTTAAGTACATTAAAATGAAAAAGTACATATTTGATAAATATTCACTAATTGACAGGTACATTTTTTACTAATTAAGTAAGTGCATATAATTTTTGGAGCTATTAACCAACCAAAGTTTTTTAGTACTATTTTACTAATTGTAACGGCGCATATTTTCATTAGAGCAATTTTCATTATGTGAGTTAATATATATACACTATTTATTAATAGATTTTCACTATTTCAACTATATATTTCAAGAATATTTCATGTTATACAAAACGACGATTGAATCTTACCTTTTACATAATTTTATTTCTTTTCGACAATATTTGCATTACCTTTGCACTTATTTGATGGCTGCTTTCTGGCTGGTACAGGAAATTTCTTGCGCGAAAGAAGTTTTCTACAACTCATGCAAAACATTTGGTTCTTCTCTAATGGCTCACGTAATTCATAGTCCTCTATACTCGGAGGCCCCTTTCCGTCGATACTGATACAAGTGCAATTGTGTGACGTTCTCAGAAATTGCAAGAAAGCTCCTAAGCGAAAATAATTTCAAACAAAAGCTGCCATGTATTGAATACATATGTAAATCATTTTAAATTTACTATTAATTAAGTTTAATGCTAGCAGAAAAAGAATTACAAAAAAATATACACGATATGGGGATAGGTTTTTAAAATGTTTGTAATCTTTTAAAAGTCTATTATAAATTTTTATAATGCTCTTTTGTTACGAATATATTTATTTTTTAATTTAAATTTATAAATATTAATTATTCGTAAAAATTCTAGTGAAAAAAATACGACACTTTTTTTGCAAAGTACTTTGAAGCATCTAAAGATTCTGCATGTCTATATTCTAAACGGGAAGATATTTGAAAAAGAGAATATATGAACATCAATATAGTTTACGTAGCACAAATTTTACATCGGGTTTGAAAGAACATTGTTTAAATTGTTTGC
>JAYJLV010061764.1:4294-17328 GCA_036873485.1 Torymus texanus
AAGATCTTTTATTTTTCAAAAAAGTAAATGAAAGCTCTTTTTCTGTGGTTTCATATTTTTTTCTGGATTTTCTCATACATGAGAAATTCTACGTTTAATCTGTCTCTTTTTGCCATTCTAAAACTGCCAAAAATAGTTTCTTAAGGTAATTCTATACTTGATTTTTCTTTATCTTCATACCTTACAATAAATGAGAAAAATATTATTAAACTATAGTCAAAACAGTCTTGTAACAGTACTGAAAAATAAACGAAGAGTACTCACTAATAAATAACCAAAATTAAGCTTGTAAAGATCTTAATAAATTTCCAATAAAAAAGACCTGAAGTAGAAGAATTGAGCTTCAATTTACACTAAAAATAGTTAAAATCGGACAATCCTATGCAAAGTATTTTAAAATCGTAAAAAACGGCTAAAATTCGTGATTTTTCGCAGATTTCCAAAATTCTAAACATTTTGATAATTTTTCGAGATTTTCAAATGAGCATAACTTTGCACGGAATAGTCCAATTTTAAATATTTTTAGATTAAATTAAAGCTCCATTCCTCTACTTAATTCCTTTCTTAGGGAAAATTGATTAGTACTTGTAAAAGCTTAATATTGGTTACTCATTAGTAACTACCGACATGAGCTCAGCTGCTCGATTGTACGTCCAAGCTCCTGACGTGTCAGCATTACGATAAGAAAAACTCGCGATATTAGTTCAGTGGTCAGAACAATGAGTTCGAACCTTAGGTTGCCTTTTTTTTGCGACTTATTCATTCACTTCGTCGTCCTCTTATAAGTAACACTATTTTTCGACCATTTTTCCCATGTTAAAAATTTTCATAAGAAAAATTAATAAGCGATTATAACAGTTAAAATTTTTCTCATTATCTTAGAATGTATTTATGGAATAAAACTATATGTAGAAGGTGTGCTTCGAAAAAAATTTCAGCAGTTTTAGAACTCAGATGGGCAAAACTTATATAAATGTTCATACATGCCCATTACGGCGCTAACTTAATGGTACAACGTGATTACGGAAATGCAAAAGTTGTATAAGTGAGCGGATTTTTGTAACAAAAATCAGTAGTGTATTTTGGAAAATTTTTTAAGAATTGTATTAATCAAAGTTTAATTCAAATCTTAATTCGAAATCTTTAATGGAAATTAGAAAATGAACCCTGTAATTGATGTGAGAGTGTCACGCACATCGCACCGTATGACTATAAAAAAATGTTACCTTTTCTAAATACAGCACTTTTTTGGAGTATCAGGATCCGGTGCCTGACGGTGCTGAAAAATCCAAATGGCTCGAGTACGTGCTCAAATTTTTAAAATACGGATTAAAAATGCGTTAAAAGAAAAAGTTTCGTGATTTTTATAGCATACCTGGCATAGGTCAGGTATGTGTTTCGGTCCTAATAGTAAAGGTTCCTTCTGGCCTGAGTTCGTGTGAGAGAAAGATTTCTATAAGTAAACGTACGAAATAAAGTTTTTAAAGGTACAAGAAATCTTTCTCTTTCGACGAGTACATTATTTTCTAAAAACAATTTATAAAATACAATATTCCTTAAAGTCTAAACACTCGTATACTTACCAATTCCAGACTTATTTTTTTTAGCGTCTATTAAAGTATTTAAAACCACTCTAATTTATGTACTTAGTAAGGTAAAGTAAAGCAGCAAAAAATATTTTTAAAAATATATCTGACGAAAAAAAGAAGAATTTTCTTTCTTCAAGTTTAAAAAAGCTCGTATTTGATAAATAGAATTTTCTCTTTTTTATTTTAAACCAACTATTAAGATTCTTTGTAAAATAAAAAAAAAAGTTCGGTATTATATATGAAAAAGCAAGAATCATCTTTTATTTTTATACAATCTCAAACTATAAAAGAATAATAGATTACTATTTTCATACATTCGAAATTGCTTGTTTCGAAAAGTAAATTAATTAATCTAGGAAGTAGTATCAGTATATTTTAATGAATTCTTCACATGTGGTCTAAGGTTCTTTTTTTTTACTATTTCGCCAAAAAAATTCCTAAAAAAATAGATTAAAAAAACAAATTATCATAATGTAATGACTACGAGAATATGCAAATTTGCATGATATGGATACTACAGAAATTTATAAAAAAAGTTCCTTATCCGTTTTTCCTGTTTTGTCATGGCTCTTATGGCCCTATGTTCTGCTACGTGCAGCATTACATATACGCATGCTTGCCGTGGAAAAATGACGCGTAATCACATTTCATGTATCAAACAAATTATTGCTTTACAACGTCAGACTCATGTCCGTATCTGAGTCGATCAACTGATTTCAAAACAGCATAACGTCATCTTTATAAATTCACACGAAAGTAATCCATTCTTTGACAAATATTAGATGTTTTTTCTTTTATCAAGAACTAATAAAACGTGTCAGGGTGATCTCGAATCTATTTGAAGTACTATATAGATACTAAAAAAAATATTTAATATTTTTGGTGATCGCGTAAGGTGAGTAAACTATACCATTGTCGCTCTTTATCCATTTTAATAAAAAGATAAAATATCAAGTTTCATTAATTGCTTTGAATAATAACTATGAAAGTATTCATAATAAAGTAAAACAAAAACAAAAAAATTATATTTGTATATAGTTCCACGCTTATTACATTAATAAACATGTTATGAAAAATCCCAATTAAATATTTCAGAGAACAGAATCATTTGAAGAATCATTTACTTGCGAATAAAAGAACTGATTACGAGCATCTCAAGTGTTTACCTGTGATTCCCTTTATACACTACTAAACGTTTCGTACTTTCTTCATCATCACTTCTACCAACATGATTTCACCAAGGTATTCCCCCAAAATTTTCGGTTTCTGCAACTGGAATCTCATTATCTGCATTTAAATCTTAAGATGAGTTGACACAGTATAGTCAACAACCGTAGATCTATGACATTGTATACACACATTCAGAGAAATTGCGCATTGATTCGGCTGAACATATACGATGAATATTTTTGGTTAGTCAATAGCAGAGTAGTGAATGAATATAACCCGTGATATTTACATAGGATTATATGTATACCCATCGTAAATGGATATTTTACATAATTAGGTATAAAAATTGCTCGACGAGGAAAATATAGTATGTATACATTCTCAAATTGAGTTGAGTGAATAAGTTATTATAAAATTGAAATATATTAACGGAAACATGAAACAAAAATTTTAAGCTCTCAACAGCGCAGAATTAAATTTCGAAACTCAGTTAAATGATGATGTCACGGCCGTGGAACGCATTGCAAATTGACATATCTTCCAAAAAAAAGAAACTTAAACTTTAAAGAACTTGCGAATCTGCCATATAAAAATCCAAATTTATACTTTAATCTTAACCGTAAATTATCATAATTATAAGATTTTGACTAACCCAATTGCACATATTCTGCAGGCCGTGTCATAAATTATTTTTATCGTCGTTTTGTGTGTGTGTGTGTGTGTACATATATATACCCACCGTGGAAACGCGCGCAAGTAACACTCGCCTCTTAATTAGTAAAATTTAGTAAATTGACAAAACTACTGTTACCGCTTTATTCTCATATGGAAATCTGATAAAAGAGTGCGCACTCGACGGCATATATAACTGTAATGTTGTCTCGAAAAAAAAAAGAAGAAATTCTTTTTTGTAGAATAACTTTGATACTACTGCGAGCTAATGTGCTCAGCATTGAAAGCGTGCAGCACACGTGCGTTCGACTATCTTATTTTCAATGATGACTTCAGCATTATATAAAGCGAATCATTTAATTTTATTTAATAATTACTTCGCTCCGTTAAGAATCGCTCCATGGTGAATTAAACAAATCTCAATTGCTTTCCCGAATATACAGACTGCTTCGATATGAATTATATAAATATTTTGATGGTATAAGATTAAGTATATAATTCGATAATGCGAGATATTTTTGACACGTACAGGTATAAGCGGTCCATTATTAATTCGTCGAGTTTACTTTTTTTTCGGCATGCTCGCGGCGAGCCTTTAAAGATCCTTTCTTTTTTATCGCGTTGCACCTAATATAACATGTAAGTGCCGGCATTTCTGTTATGGTTAGAACGAGAACCTGCTAAGTTTTTTTTTAAATCTTTTTTGTTCGAAAAGTTTTTTAATCTTTTTTTTTACCAGATTTGCATTACAATACAACCGATGAGGTAATTTGTATGCAAAAAATGCTCTTTTTCTGCACCGCACAGACGCATTTCTCTTAATCGAATAAATCTCGCGGCGTATAACGTTTGACGTTGAAAATTGGTGTGAAATCGTTTAACGTGAATTCGATCGTCTATTTTAATTTGGACATTTAGAAGAGAAAGTCATTTCTTCCTTCGCGTGTGAAAAATTCCTAACGAAATTTATAGATATTGCTGTACACCTACATTCTTGCGTATTAATCGAGGATAATAAATTGAGCTCTTCGAATTTAAGCGTTTTAAAAAGCGACTCTGACATTAATGAGACGAGAGATCACTTTACATATTATACCTTTGCATTTTTTGATAAATGTTAAGTCATAAGATTAGCGGATTGGTTTTCGTATATATAAATGTGTTAAAAATTATTGGAGTTAATTATGTTAATTGAATTTTAATATTGAAACGGATGCACGATATTTTATTTATTACAGAAATGAAACGATCAACTTTATGAACATGATAATTAAAACAGTGTTCAAGTGTGTAAATTTATATTGATATTATCGTACATTTCATATGTGTTTCCAGCAAGCAGGAATATTACGTTACGCAAACTGATATTTAATGACTTTTTGTAATTATTCTACTGCAAAATCTTCACAGCATGTGGGTACGTATGTACAATTGCGAATGGCATATTATCTATCAAGATGTAAATTACTCGATGGAATGAAAAATAAACCAGCCAAGTCTTTTTTATTTGAGCAAATATTTATGTAAAAGATTAAATATTGTATTAATTTTACACCGGTGAAAATATATAAAAGCTGCTGTTACTTTATTATTGTTAGAGCTTTATTATAATATTGATATGATTTAATTTTATAACAGAAGCTATACTTGGTTATAAATGGTTTTTCTGCACAATTATATGTTACAGAAAATGGTCCGCATTAAGACTGTTTATATGCATATTTTTTTCTGAACATTTGTGAATAAAAGTTGTCATATTCATATTTATATTAAATAAAAAAAATCTATAAAAAACACTAATGCTCTTTGTAAAATTCTTATTTCGAAGATTCTTTTTGCATATATTAATTTTGATTATACTCATATAATTTTTGTGAAAACTCCAAATATTCCATCAAGTACTATAAACTTATGATAATGTCAATCACAACCAAAAAAAAAACAACAACTTTTCCTGCGTAGAAAATCTTTTGTCGAAACGAGTTTTTTTCCCGGAAAGTTTTTTGTCGGGTCTATACAACTTCATTTGTAT
Organism: Torymus texanus; assembly: GCA_036873485.1. Classification (NCBI taxonomy): domain Eukaryota; kingdom Metazoa; phylum Arthropoda; class Insecta; order Hymenoptera; family Torymidae; genus Torymus; species Torymus texanus. Next base: position 9,758 of record JAYJLV010061764.1, read on the forward strand.
GCTAGAGAAATAATCTTGATTGGAGAGGACAGAAGTTCGCTGACGTCCCATCCATTCTTAAACATATTGCCGTGTATCTCATCTTGTAAACAAATTTCTTAATTCTTTATACTCTACTCTTCCCACAATAACTTTATTTATACAAACTAGGCAAAATTTCCATCCAAACAGTATAAAAAAAAAAAAATCTCCATAACCTTCGCCACCATTTCCATAACAACAACAACAGAACACAACGCATATATATATATATATATACAAGCCCATTATTCTCTCCCCCGCGCGAGCCGCAATATATATATATATATTTGAGCAGATCGAACCAATAAAAATAGACGGTCGGGGCAGTCGACCAGCCGCAGCCAGAAAAAAAAGAAAGCGCCGAATTATTATTGTCCTCAGCGGCTCTCTTCTTTTTTATATATAAATACACATAGACACACCGCGTACCTATACATATATATAACGCAATAGCTCGCTCGGTTCCTCGACCTCTTCGAGCGCACCTTGACTTTGCCGAAGAAGACAGAGTGCGATGTATTATACACAAGCGTACGGTTTCGATTAAAAAGTCAAGAAAGACAGGCAAACAGGCAAGCCGCGCAGATAAAAATGATTTTGCAGCTCACGCGATGACCGAATCAATATTATTAGCCGTGTGTATATATATACGCGCGCGCTCTCTGTTCGAATGAGTTACATCGAGCGATCATGATCGAGAAAGAGAGAGAGAGAGAAAGAGTGTATGTATATATGGATGGGTTTAAGTGGCGGGGGGGTTTAATGCACAAAAGAGGAGGAGTCGTGCTGTTTTTTTTTGTCTCTTTTTTTTTTGTTTCCACTTGATATGTGTGTGTTTGTGTGAGTACCCATGCGAGACGGGATTTATTACGATGCGTGATGTCATTGCTAGGGTGTGCTACGATTGGTGGACGAACACCGGCTACTCTTTGTCTAGGAGATATATTTATACGTAAAGGGGGAGAGATTAGTGATGTGGTTGGGGTGATGAGAAATCGGTTGAGTTATACTGATACTCTGTTGTGCGATGTCGGGCAGAAGGTATATAATGGAGGAAATATTAACTAATGATCTGGTGGTTTGAAAAGTTTAATGTATAAATTTATTATGAAAGAATTAGATTTGTTTGGAATTCTGATAGTATGGTAGAAAATTATAATTTTAAATAAAATCCAGAGACACGTATATCTGCAATAAATTTGTTCTTATGCTTTAGGCTTTAGGTCGCACAATGGGTTAAGAAAATTTTTAATAATTTACTATAGTCTTGTAGCAGGAAAAAATGAACGTAAAATAATCACTGATGGTCAATTATTATTAAGATTCTACAGGGGCCAAAAAGTTTTTTTACAATAATGAAAATTAAGATAGAAAAAAGAGCTTTTGTTTAAGCTGAGAATCGCTAAAATTGAACGATTTTGTGCCAGGTTGCGTACATTTGATACGATAAATGAAAAATTTTCTTAATTTTTCATAAGAAATTGTATAGAAACTGGTCCGTATGTACCATTATCATTATTGGACCTTTACCAAAGTCCGCAATTAACTTGTGTCTATAAAAAGTTTGGGTATAAGGAATTTTTGTATTTTACAATTTCTTCAATATTATACAATCCATAATGGATAAATTTAAAGATGATTGATACAAGTTCTTATAAACGTTTCTTGAAAGTTTGACAAAACTGTAATAATTTTCTGACCATTTTTTGAAATTAATAAAATAGATACGTTATATTTTTCTTATTTTTTCTGTATTACAATTATTTGAGATATTACATATAGCACTTGTTATATCATCATAGAAAATAGAAACTTCCATAGTTTGCTATTTCAAAGTATTATCTAAGATATAACAATACAACCAATTAAAACATAACTATTATAATTAACATCCACCTCCAAATTAATTTTCTACATGCTCGTACAATACGTCTTTATCTGATGATAAATAAATAAAAAAACATGATTTTGCATACAAAAGGAAACTTTTTTATCATCCACAAGCGCAACATATATAATTTTATTTTTCTATATCACCTGCACTATATAATTACTAGTTCAGAAACTAAACCAACCATCACCTGTAGCTCGTAAACTTTTTAACTCGCACTATATAATAAAAAAAAATTTTCCAAAGCCAGATCACACGGTTCTTAGTAAAATACACAATCGTTCTCTTTGTTCTTCTCTAAACCAAGAAAATGACTTATTACAGTATACACGCGTATATAATAAGTTATAAAGTAGCGACACAAAAAAATTTTAGTTTCTATTGTGTATTCTATCATATAATAACATCACGCTATATCACCGTGTGGACGAACATTCGCGCGCTAGCGTTCGCTCGCTATTTTGAAATGTGACTTCATGCGGTAAACGCCGCGCGGAGATTAAATTTATAAACTCTTGTATCACTTTCAATTTTGGAATTATTAAAGGCGCGAAGGTGGGCATCTATAGCAACACTTCCACTTGATTAAAAGTGTGAAAAAGAGATACGAGTATATGATGCGAGTTGAATAAACAATGCTTTATATATTGAAGATCTTTGCGGGCCTCGTTGTTGTTCAGTTATCAACGTGTTTTTTTTTTCTTTTTTTTTGTTCCAGTATATTTTGTAAAGAAATTTTTTTGATATGTTGTGGTAAACAAGTCAAAGAGGAATATTTTTCGTTGTTAGGTATGCTCTTTTTAAAAAATAATTGAAGTGTTGTTCTCGTAATTTTGAAATTTGAAAGGTATAGAGTGGTGTATATACTTAAAAGATAATTGTACAGCCTCGAGGTACAAATGATTCAATATATCAATCATTATTCACTGCGTTTTACACAATCAATTACTCAATTTTCATTAAAGTCATTACGAAGATTTTTAGAGCGCGCTTCCGTGCCGCTTATATTACATTTAATGAAACGCCTTTTCATATTGTATTATATAATTTAAAATCATCGTTCTTCAATAATGCTATCATAGAATATATGAGCGAATCCCTAGAAACTTTTAGATTTTTGGAAACTCCAGAATTTTAGATTTAAAAGGCTATAATTAAAGTTTTTCATAAAGTACATGACTTAACTAAAAAGGAAAATGATCATTTTTCAATAGGGGACTAAAAAACGTGCAATTTAATGATAGAAGAAGACTTTTTTACTAAAAATTACAAAAAGCGGTCATTATGAGTTTGTTTTCTTTTTGATCTAGAAAAAAATACTTACAATCATTGTCAAATTTTTGAAGCTTTTTTGTAATAAAAAAAGCTTCAATCTATGATGTGCCATGAAAAATATCCAAGATTTAAGAACTTTTAACATTTTTACTTATTGCATATTAGAAAATCAAAACTCTTATATCTGAGCTATATTTTCATAGTACATCGATATATACCAGAGCTTAAATTGAAACTTTTATTGTAAAGTTAAAGCTCTAAAAATTTGACAATGATAGTAAAGACTTGTTTCTAGAGAGAATAAAAAATAACTCAAAATGACTATTTTTTCGCTCTTTTTATAATTTTTCGTAGAAAAGTTTACCTCTACCATTGAGTTGTATGTTTTTTTATTTCCCTATTGAAAAATGATCATTTTCCATTTTAGTTCAGCCATGTGCTTTTTTATATATATTTTTTCTTATTTCTCTATTAAAAAATGAACATTTAATTCAATCATGTGCTTTGTATAAAGAACTTGAACTATATCTTTCAAATAAAAAATTTTGCAGTTTCTAAATGCTAATATTTTCTAGAATTCCCTTACATATAAAAGCTACACGCTTAAACCGAACTTTCGGAAGTTTCACTTCATATAAACATTTCACATTATATAAATTTAACCAACGACAAACAAAATCACAATTCACGCATATCATTGTGCCAACCTTACGCCCTATAAATCACCACATACACCATCATCCACAAAAAAAAAACACACACTACATCTCCCCATACGCGATCGACCCCATAAATTTTAGCCTCCCACATCAAGTGCGTCTGTGATCATCGTCCGTGAATTAACCCGCGGCATTATTATATTTTTTGGACATACAACGTGATCGCTCGCGTGGGCGGTTTCGCCAGGGCCGACAACTGCGACGTCGTTATTCTATACGCGTGCGAACACGGAGAGAGAGGGACACATCAAGTATATATATCGGTACCAGTATATATGAGGGACAGAGGGAGAGGGAAAGAGAAGAGATTTCGATCGCGAAGTGCGGGTATATTGTAGACGATGACGTGATACGCGCGTGCGCACGAACACAAATGCGTATATATGTATGTAGGGAAAAAGAGTGCGAGTTAAGTATGGCCTTATGTAATTGTTATTATTAATAATAATGGTGTGAGCTGTTATGGTATGTCGGATGAGATCGTTAGTTTGAATATTTTTATGGCGAGTGGTTATATAGAAAGGCGGAGTTTTAAGCATAGATTATGTCGCATGTGGTTGACGGCTATACGGTCATTAGAATTATGTGTGATGTGTAACGAATATATTCGCGCGGGGGACACTAGTGGAAATATTTGGTGTTGGAGAGATCTTTTTGCATATATATATTATAGAGTAGGTACATATTGTATAAATTATATATATACTCTTTGATAAGATGTACACTAGGGAACCTTAACCAAAGGTATAAAAATACAAGGAAACTTATGTATAAACTTAATCCATAGAAAATGTTTCTATTCCATACAAAATTCAAATCAACCCCGTTCACATACTACTTTCCATCATACCACTCCCAATATTCCCCCCATGCGGTCAATGCACTTTCGTCACTCGCAACATCAACCGCTACTGAAAATGTAAATGTCAAATCCACTCGGCACACCTGCATGTGTATATATTTGTTTTATTTGTAATCGCATCCATCAAGCCTTACATGCGTCCGCGAGCTCGAGGGGCAAACACTTTGAGAAAGTGCCAGGCGCGGCGGTATATTTTGGAAACGGAGACGACAAATTTTAAAATTAAAGCTGAGCTTCTCACGCGTTAGTGGTGATGATGTTGTTGCATTTTATTGTGGGCTGCCAATTTTTCAGCATTTTTCTAGATCGTTCGCCACGCGGAGCGGTATATAGTAGTATGGTATTTTGGTATTTTATTGTTGATCTTTATTACGTATAGCTAATGGATTTACAATTCATTTATGTTATTTTTATGTTACGGTTTCTATATACTACCAGATGATGTAACGATTATGCTTTATAGAATTGACGCAAACGTTTTATCCATTTTCTATACAGTGTTTCTTGTACACTTGTATACCAGCTAAATAATAAAAAAAAAGGGATAAAACAATTGACCGCTACATACATTTATATACACACACTCGCAGTTATAGTCAATTTCTTGATAATATAACTTCACATGATGACTGTGTATATAAACCTCTGGAGAGGGGTGAAAATTAAGTTTGGGATCAATCGAATTAAAAAGCACCAATCATTTGTCATCTCTTAATAATGCAAAGTGGCAGCATTGAAATCACTTTACACAGCGCCGCTGCCTCTTATATATATATATACGTACACATCGTTTCAATATTTAACCAAGATCGTCTTCCTAAGTAAAAGCGCACACGATTACGAGGCGCGCGCGCACGCTGCGGACACAATGCGACAGATATAAAGTTGCAACTAGCCCAATAGACTTCAATCGTACTAAAGTGGATAATTTCCCAACTACTACTATACCGTCGTTCGCGGTCGTAGCTTTTATATATACATGCTATATATATACACACACACACACACACACACACACACTCACACACATACACATACACGCGACACGTTCATCATCAGCGGCTTTTACAGCTACCTCAACGGAAAAGAATTATAATATGCTGTGTTTCGCGCATTGTTAAAGTGATATTTTTTACGCGTTTACTTCCTTTTTTTCTTCTTTCCTTTCTGCGTCTACGAAGTTTCTCGGAACGACCGTTAATACTTTTTTTTTCTGCGATCGTTTGTATATTGTATATGTATATATAGATACTAGATACTTTGTGTTTATACTTTGTATTATAGTTATGTGCTGATGCGAATTGTTTTAGACAGTGTATATGTATGTATGTAACAAAGTAGTGATTTAACGATCACGATGCTATATAGAGAGAAATCACAATCGATTGCCACAGCGTAGAGTTATAGTTGCTAAACGAGCGGAACGAGATTTTTACGAGTGAGCGATTTTGAAATTCGCATATGATTTTATGTAATAGCTGAGAGAGAGAGAAAGAGAGAAGATGACAAAAGGATCGGTGATATGTCGAGGGAATTTTGGGAGGAATAAGATATGGGAGTTGCGAAAGAAACCGAAGAATTCGTATATGGCGAGCAGGAAAAAAGTTTATTGTTGTGAGATAATATATTTATAGTGGATTTTTACTGATCGAAGTGGAATATCGGATTGATTGTGATCGATCACAGACGTAGGGTGACTAATGGACCTTCTCTTTTTTTTTTATTGCGAAACTTAATTGATTTGATACAACTATCGTGTGTTTATCTTTGAGGCATGTATGTAATTGAAGATTGTGGGTGCAGATGAACGTAAATGACATTGACTAGAATATGAACAAATATATATGATTAACATGGTAATTAAAAATCTTGTAATTATTTTCTCTGTAAAATATCTTGTCGTGGGATATGCTTTTATTAATTTAATAATGTCGGTATCCATCAGTTTCAGGAAAGATTCGATTAACTAAATAAAATTGAAGGGCAACCCCCATTCAATAAAAAATCATTTATTTAAAATGGATAAGGAAACTTTATAAGTAAGTACAAAATTATTTTACAGATCAACAACAGTATAAAAACCTTCGTAAATTTAACAAAACTCAGTCACCAATCAAACATTGCCAAGCTGAAAAAATCAAGACAAAAGCAAATATACCTATATAGGTATACTTTTTTCCAAAACTTTAACTAAACCTACATGATCCGAAACCAGGGCGATAAAATCAGCACCTCAAACACGCGCCATCAGTAACAAAGCCACCTCTCATCACTCCAAGTACCTTTTTAAGTGTATATTTCAGTCCGATAAAAGCACGCGTGCCATGCCGTAACTATCGTTCAAGTGCTGGCAGTGGGTGTATTATAACTTCGCCGAAGCGCTGATGCTTCCCTTCGCGCGTCTTTGAAGTTCATCTGATCGTGTAAGTAAGCAGTGCAGTATACTAACTTAAGGCACGTAACAAGACGGAATTGTGAAAGATAATTAACAGAATTGCTGCACGGTTTTGTATGTGTACATGAAAGTTTCAGGATACATATACAGACTTTATATTGTAATATAAAAAAAAAACGGAGATAATTGGAAATGATATAGAATTATCTATATTAACCTGCGATCGTAATCTTTGAAGTAATTATTTGTATTATATTATTAGTAACACGATGACTTTTGGAGTGTATTATATGAATCAGTTTATACCTTCGCAGTCTTTGAAAATTGATGTATTATATATATATATATATATATATATATATACACACACACACACACACACACACACACACACACACACACACACAC
>JAYJLV010061794.1:0-16825 GCA_036873485.1 Torymus texanus
TAATATAATCATATAAAATTTACTTATTGTCAAAGAAAGACAGATTGTAAATAAAAGAGGTGATAAAAAAAAAAAAAAAAAAAAAATATGTAACCTTATCCTCTGGTATGAAAAATTATCAGAACATCTTACAATCTCAAGAACAGTCTTCACCCCAAAGAAACCCGGAGCCAAGCTGTCTGGAGACTTTCGTCCAATCTCCGTCTCCTCTGTACTTACCAGACTTGTACACAAAGTAGAAAAAAATAATCAAATAATTTTGATACGTACAACTCTTCAGCCCTAAACTACATAAAATAGTAACAATTTAAGCCGAACCGGATTAGAATCCATCACCTCCGTGGACGTGTAGGCTACGCCAAAGCTTAAATTTTGAGAAGCCCATATATTCAGACAAAGTAGGTCTAGAACTTCCATTTTTGGCTTATTGTATTATATGTAACACACGTTTAGTGTATGAGTTATACATTTTATTAATAATTCAAATTTCCTTTTTACAGATCATTTGGATGGGATGGATTTAAAGGTGTAACCCCCCCCCCCCCATTAAACAACACCAAGTCAGAAACGGTTTCCATCTTTGGAGATTATAATAGAAGAAAGACTGTAGTCAATGCCAGAGCCACCTTCACCATTCAGGTTCTACCGGTACGAGCACTTAGCCGTGAGGAATCCTGGGTCTACCTGGAAATCGAATTCTCGGTAGAAGGGAGGCGCTCGCGTCCTCTAGCTAGTCAACTGAGCCCCCTCCTTTAAGGACTCACCAAAGCGCAACACAAGCTGCAACAACATATATATATATATATATATATATATATATACACGTACTAAACAGCTCCCCCTAAAATACACTACCACATCGCTCTAGGGAGGATCACCATCCGCGAGTTCACAAAATGATGATAGCCACAGTGAAAGAGTAGTTAGCTCTGCCAAACGATACTCCGGTAAAATACCTCCACACTCCTGTTGGCGAGGGAGGTCTCGGAATTCCATCTGTATGCTAGCTAGCGCCTTTCCACCGACGCAATCACCTTCTCGGTCACGGTTCATACCACTTTACCACTTTCAAAAAATCGATTTTTTTGACAGATTTCGAAAGGAAAATATATAAAAAATGCTGAGTAAAAATTTTAAAATGATCCGGTCATTGCAAGTGTGTACTTTGTCGATTTTAATTTGGTGCACCCTACTGCGCGCGCTTATTTGCTTATTATTTTTATGATATTTGGCTTTGTATTCATAGCTAACTGTTCCTGTTGTATACGGAAACTGATATACTCAGCTGTTATTATTAATTGCGAATTTTACAGTTATCGGAACGATAGTTTTATTTTGAATTTCGGAGCAAAAGTATTCTACTACAAGTGTGTTTTTCTAACAAAATAGATAAAAAATTTACAAAAGAGTCTGTCAGTCGCCATAGAGATCAGAAAAAATTCGGATCTTGGATTTGGATTTAATCCGAATGCGTTTTACAAAACCCTTGAACATATCAGCACTGCAGCATCTACAATTTTTAATTTGGTAACGCGCAGAGCTGCCACCGAGGAAAAGCATCTAAATGTTGAGGCGGGATAAGCCGAGAATATATTATCAGTTTCTGGTGATGGGTCCTGCTTGAAAAGAAGTTTCACTTCTCTTATGGACATTGTCTCTCTCATTGGTAAGTTTAGCGGGAAAGTGTTTGATGTTACCGTACGCTCGAGCTATTGTAAAGCTTATGAGCGATTGAAAGGGCAAGAAGTAACAGTTGAATTCAGTGCACGGTATCACATACACAGAAATGAATATACTGCCAACCACGAAGGTAGTGCTGGAAAAATGGAGGTAGACGGTGTAGCCGAGGTGCTTGTACGATCTGAAGAAAAATTTCGAGTACAGTACGGCTATTATATCGGTGACAGGGACTCTAAGACTTTCAAAACGTTATTGAACGTTTTTCCATACGGCGCAGAATTTGTTCTTAAAAAGTTTGAGTGTGTATTGAACGTTAAATAGAGATTATATAAGTGAGCAGCAGAAGCTAAGAAAGCACTCATGCAGAGAAAAAAAGCGTTAAAAATGGCGGAGAAAAAGCCGAAGAAGAAAAGGGGGAAATGCAAAAGAAGAGGACCACAAGAAAAAGTAAAAAAGACGCTTCTCTAAAGACAGCAGCGTGGACAAATAAATGAATGAAAGACTTATCAATATACTATGGTTTGGCAATTCAACGCCATAAGAATTCTTAGAAGATATGCGCAAAGCGATCTGGGTGACGTATCTTCACAAAATTTCAGCGGATGCCAAGCCGCAGCATATGAACTGCCCAGATGTGGTATCCTCTTGATGTGAGCATCGCAAACGGGAAGCTACTGGTTCTCTTCAAGAATATCAGCATCCGCCTGCTCTTGCACACACAGCATGAAATATTACCGTAATATTACTGTAATATTACATATTAAGATTTGCAATGTTACAGAAATATTGTTATATCCGCCTAGAACATGAATTTGAAATATTCGTGGAATATTTCCAATCCATTACAAGTAAGAATCCCTAAAATAATACAAAAATATGAAATTAATATTTATTAATATTTCAGAAATATTTCTGGAATAGTTTATGTAAGCTAGTGTTGAGGAATTACTCAAGTTTGAATCTCGCGCGGTTGAGCGCTCGGCGGGCACGCTCACGACGCTGCCGCGAAGCGGCAGCACCTCCCGGCACACCGGCGGTACGGTAGATACTGCACTGATTAGGTCGGTTATAAGGCATAACGCTGTCAGTCTCGCTCTCCCATATCGTAATGGGAGAGACGTGATTGGACTTACGCCGCGAGTGACTTACTCGGCAAGAAGGAAGTTCGCCCGACGCTCTCTCTCTCTCTCTCTCTCTCTGCTTTTGGCAACACAACGAGGTACACCTCACGGAATCGCTACGCACACCACCATTGGACAACTCATCTCAATTTCACTGGCTCATCTCAATTCAACTGGCTCATCTCATCTTCACCGGCTCACTCATAACAGACACTTCTCACCGATTCTACTGAATTACTTACGACACCTAGGAGCAACTCACCGGAGCAAGTGCAAACAGCACATCTGCACAAGGTAACCTCACACCTTAGCGGCACTACACACGTGCGCTGATGCTCACCTTGATGCATGACTAACTCGGCGGTACTTCTCAAACGCGATCAAGATCAATAATATCTGATCGCGCACACTCAATCAGTGTTCAATGAGATCAATAATATTTCAACGTGAATTTTGTATCAATTAGCATCACCTTCGCTCAACAACGTAACTCGGCAAATTTACCGGGACGATTCGTTGACTCACTCACCTAATTTCGATATATACGGTAAAATTCAACCTCGTCAACACTGACTTTGTACAACAGGTTAGTTTCCCCTGCGAAGGGAATGAACATTGATACACATGTACACTTAATTGTAGCTTTGTCTCAATCTACTCTGTTGCCTGTGAGCAATTGTCACCATTTTAAAAACTCTTAAAATTAATTGTATAGTAGTTAAGAAACCTTGATATGTACGTTAAGTAATACATTGTAAAGTGTTATATTGTAACTTGGGTATGACTCAATTTATTTAATTCAAACACCCACAGCATGTCCTCACTTAATTTATGTAATTCTCAAACATTTGGTCCTTCGATCCGGATATACATGCTGTGGTGTGTAGCATAGCCAGTGAAATTTATACTCATTCTATGTGTTGTTCAACAGTGATCACTCATCATGGAACACTCAAGGACGGACACAACCCATATAACATATGCGCTATATAAGAAGGAACATGCTCTGATCTTAAGGGGCATGCCCTGCATCATTTGTGGATAATGAATATTTTGAGGAAGTCTTCCACAACGCAATTTTATTCGAGCTCTACAACTTGGAGCAGATGTGGCACACTCAACATTGCATTCAATCACTCAACACCCGAGCAACTCAACTCTTCCAAAGCAGCAAGTTACCAGAGATTAAGTTGCCAACATTTACCGGGACCCACTCAGAGTGGCCAGCTGTCAAGGAATTATTTACCGGCATGATTCTAAATCGGACAGGATTTACTGACTTTGCCAAACTGTACTATTTGCGTAGCTCAATAAAAGGATTACCACTCACCTGGATTCAAGGATTTACACTCACCGGCAAATCACTCATGCCATGTTGGAATACTCTGGTTGACCGATTTGAAAATAAAAGATCATTGGTGAATGATCACCTTGACCATCTCAATGAACTGACAGCAGCCTAACCAAAGAACCCGGTATCACTCAACACACTAATTTCGGAAATGTCCAAGATACGTAAGTCCCTCACTCTATTGGTACCAACGGAACATATTTGAGACTGTATCTTGGCATATAGGATGTCGAAGCTGCTGGACAGAGCTACAAGAGAAGCCTGGGAAACTTCTCGAGTCATCACCAAGGAGCTGCCTACATTTGAAGAGTTTGAAGGGTTTCTAGTGTCTCGGGTGAGGGCACTAGAAATCGCTTCAGATGCACGATCAGCTCCTCAAAACTCAACGGTACCACACTCAAAGCCGGGAAGGCATACCCCTCAAGTCCTGGTCCAACTCAACAGCCAAGGCAAGACTCAGGGAATCTAACTCACTCGGCTAGGATATCTCCACACCCCTGTACGTATTGCGGGGAGCCGCACTTCATCGTGGCTTGTCCAAGCTTCAAGCGCCTCTCAGAGCAGCAGAGAAGGAAGTTTGTAATGGAGAAGCCGCTGTGCTATGATTGTCTTGGGTTGCACTATGCCAAAAATTGCAAGTCTCTGTACAGGGGTAAGACGTGCAATGGAAACCATCACACCGTGATCCATGTGTCGCGAGAAACGGAAGGCAGACCTCAAGGCAATAGATCAAGCGGCTCAACTCAACAATAGGACATCGGCGCAATCATTTCTCACGGTCAAACTCAACTTTTTTGGCAACTGCAGTAGCATGTTATGACTCATCGGTGACATCTCAACAACTCAGCATACTCATAGACTCAGGTTCTGAAGTTTCATTCATTTCCAAAAATACGGTGGATATACTCAGACTAAAACGGCACCACTCATTTATTCCCATTCACGGAATTGGAGACACGCACTCTACTCACACTCTTGGTAAAGCTCAGATAGACTTACGGTCTATCCACAAGAATTTCAAGGTTAGGATCACTGCTCATATTATACGCCAAGTCTCATTACCTCTGTCCTCAGAGAAATGTGAGTAGCTCAGTTGGAACCATACTAAGAACTTAAACTTGACAAATCCTACCTTTTGGAAACCTCAACCAGTGTATGTTCTCATCGGTGCTGACTATTACCGTCAAATTATCAAGCCTAATCTCATCAAAGGAAGTATGACTGAACCAGGAGCACAATTATCAGTTTCCGGATGGCTAATAATCGGTCCATACAACTTAGGTGTTCAACACAAAATAGTACATCACACAACGGTCTGACTCATACTGAAGAATTACAGAGGATACTCACTCGGGTTCGGGTTCAAGAAGAACCACCCTCAATACCTGCTATCAAACTCAGTAAAGAAGAGGCATTATGTGAACCACGTGGTGCTGAAACTCATACTAGAGAGATTCATTGACGCTATCAAGTAAGGTTACCTCTTACTAAATCAGCTGATGCACTAGGAAAGTCATTTAGCAAGGCTCAAGCATATCTCAACCGAATCTCACAAAATGCAACCAGAACCACTTCTACAAAGGAAATTCTCATGCAAAAGGCCAAGCAGTTAACCGCGCTCTGTACGGCGGGCGGTTTCATTAGTCAAATAGAAATCCAACTCATCGGAATTTCTCAAAGAATTCCTCACAGAGCCACCAGCTGAAGAAGCTGTACCTCTGGATGATTGTGCTATAAACATACTCGGATTAAAATGGCTCCCACATTCGGACAAATTCATATCAGAATGACATTGCCGCTCACTCAGCAATTAATCACTACTGGTTATTTCTCAAAACTCACCACTACTCGATCCCGCATGGAGAATCTCATCTGTGGTTATTATTTCAAATCGTCCTACAAGAGCTGTGGCTATTCAAGTATTAATGGGACAAACAAGGTCAACTCAATTGCGAAGAATGGCTGGACATTCGAGAAGATTTCTCAACTGGATTCAGGTCTCAAAAATCTTGACTTTTCGAATGCTTCGCATCAGGTAACGGCTACAGCACCCCCATGGTAAACCACATTTCTCACAATTCGCTTATTATTCCTAGTCTCATCAAGAAGGAAGGCAACACTCAACCCATACTCCATATAAGATTGGAGTTCAAAATAGCAAGGTTTACTCACACGGTATATTTGGACAATTTTCAGTTGCCAATGTTCAGCGCTCATGTTCATTTATGGATAGATCAGAATATGGTACGCACACGCAGAATCCCACGTGCTTCATGATGGATGGAATCTCTTGGATCCAGGGTTACACTTAGTCAAAGCGTAATTCGAACAATCAAAGGAAAATAATCATCACCGTTATCTCAAGCAGACTCACGCGAAGAACACCTTCCAGAAAGAGAAGAAGGTCACACTCACTGCACCCACATTATACTCGGAAAATTCATAAGATCTCGTCAATCAACACTCATTACTCAATAGACCACTCAAATTACTAGCTGGGTAACGCTAGCTTGTGATTATTTCAAGGCAAAGGCAAAATTCAACAGGGACGAGACTCACAGCTGATATTATCAGCACGTAGAAAATCTTCCGGATCAAGGAAACTCAGCAAGTTCATTTCCACCCGGAACTCCGTATGCTGAAATATCTCAAGTCCCACGGAATCAACTACTCAATAACTTGACTGCATATATCAACTCAAAAGGAATCATCAAATTAGGAGGTCGGTTTTGCAAACTGAACTGGAATATCATTCAAGATCCAGCTACATTACTACGGTGCAGTCAATTGCATCACTGATCATTCGGCATTCTGACATAAAAATATTTCTCGGTGGTACCGAGAAAACTCATTTTGCACACATAAGGCAGGAAATTTGGATTATTGGAAGCTGAGCTCTAGCCAAGTTATTTACTCGAGATCTTGTAACTTGTGCAAGGTATCGGACTCATCGGATTAATTGTATAGTAGTTAAGAAACCTTGATATGTACGTTAAGTAATACATTGTAAAGTGTTATATTGTAATTTGTGTATGACTCAATTTATTTAATTCAAACACCCACAGCATGTCCTCACTTAATTTATGTAATTTATGTAATTCTCAAACTGCTAGCTTAAATCAGAAACCTTTCATGAAATATTTTGGAAATATTTCATCAACATTATAGAATATTTTTAAAATATTTCATGTAAGATCCATCCGAGTTAGCAATATTTCATGAAATATTACATTCATCTGTCCGATATCTGTTATAGGAACTATAAAAAATTTATAAATATAGCTTAAATCTTAAGCGTGTAAATTGGTATGAACCGATAAGCGTCACATGGATAGGAACACCGTCATCGCCGACGAAGAGAGCTGCAAGAAGAGGTAGGTCGCTCTCTTCCATGGCCTGATAGAAGGGCGTGCGCTTAAGCACTCTGTTCAAGTTACCAATCAATACCAATGAGTAACAGACAGAACCGCACTCCTTACCGGCAGAGATTATATCGTCAGCTGAGAGAACGAAGGTGCCAACTCGAGAGAGCGCGTAAGGTACCACCTCGTGCGAGCGCGTAAAAGGTGCCAACTCGGGCGATCGCGTAAGAAGCGGACAATACGGTTAGCACCTTTTTCGATCTTCCCTCTCACTCTACTACGAAGAGTGTGGGAAGCGGTCATGCTTCGCTCGGTCAGAAGCTGCTTGCGAGTGGCAGTCGTTGCTCGAGTCTCAGAGCGTGTGGACGTGGGTCCACTGTATACCTCCTTTCAAAAAAACTTCTCTTTACTGTTAAATCTACAAATCAGTAATTTTTCCCTGACTAGTTCCTTCAAGCGTTTTGCATTCACACTATGGCCTTCTAGTTGACCTGAAGAGAAGTCGTCTTGTTGGTTCAGTTATTAATGTTCACTCTCTTGCCTTCGTAAAAGAAATTCCGGTTGATTCCATTTTTACGGTTGTTCCCGGCTTTAAATGCGCGGAAATTCTGACTGATTTTGCAGAGATCACGGGCGTCTCAAAATCCAAAGTCCCTAGAAACAATCATGTTTTTCGTCATATTATAACCTCTGGCCCGCCTGTCTTGGAGCGTCCGCGCAGTCTTGCTCCACACAAGCTCAAATCGGCGAAAGCCGAATTCGTTACTTGGATTCAGGCAGACATAAGCCATCCCTCCAGCAGTACTTGTGAAGTTTCCTGCATATGGAGTTAAAGAAGGACAACTCTTGGAGACCCTGTGGTGACTATAAGCGCTTAAACGCTGTTACGGTCCCGGATAAGTATCTGTCTTCTCACGTTCACGACTGTACAAATAACCTGTATGGTAAGGAAGTATTTTCGGCGCTTGATCTTCAGAAAGCGTTCAATCAGATTCCTGTTGCTGCCGAGGACATGCCGAAAACGGCCATTATAATCCCTTTCGGTCTTATCGAATTCATGTAAATGACCTTCGGACTTCGAAACGCGAGTCAAACCTTTCAGCGTTACATTAATAGTTACTTTATATTGATGATATTCTTGTGGCTCTTCCCTTGAAGAACATTATTCTCATCTGTGCATGGTCTTTGAACGACTTAAGAAGTTTCATCTTCGCCTCAATGTTGAAAAATTTACCTTTGCTGCTGACGAATTATAATTTTTAGGTTATCTTGTGATAGGGGAATGCATTCGTCCAATTCCGAGTAGAGTCGAAGCCATTTCCAATTTTCCTAAACCTTCAACAATTGCAAAAGGTTTATTGGTACGGTAAATTTTTACCACCGTAACATGCCTCGCGCTGCGACTTGTCAAGCCCTCCTTAATTCTCTTTTTAGCGATTCCCGTAAAAAATGATAATAGTCCTGTTCCGTGGACGTCTGAAGCTGAGGGGGTCTTTATGCATGTAAAAGAGGAGTGTCAGCAGAAGCTCTGCCTGTTCACCCCCGCGTTGGTACGGTGATTCGCATTGTTTCTGATGCCTCTGATTTAGGGATGAATGCTGCCCTAGAACAAATCTCTCTTACTGGTGTTTGCGAAATTTTAGCGTTCTTCTCGAAGAAATATCCCCTTCAAAGCGTAAGTATAGCGCATATACTGCGAGCTTACGGTCATATACGAAGCTGTTAAATACTTATCGTTCATGTTCAAGGCAGAAACTTCCAGATCCTAACAGATTATAAGCCCCTTATTTATGCATTCTTACAAAAATCTGATAAGGCATCACCGCGCTAAACGCGTCAGTTATCTCTCATTGCCCAATACACTACTTAAATTGAGTACACCAAAGGTGCAGAAACCACGGTAGTTGACTCGCTCTCTGGAGTTAAATCAATTAAACTACCCTTAGAAATTAACCTCAACGATCTTGCCGTGAAGCAGGAAGCTGATGAACACCTGAAAGCTATTCGTGAGTCTTCAGATTATCCGTTATCCCTGAAACGTATCCAATGGGATCCTGCACATACCACTATACAGGGTGTCAATTAAGTCCCGAGACGGCTGCATATTTTCTCAGATAGTATTTCTGAAGAAGTTCAAGGTCATTTCCGAAGTAACTTTAAACGAGGAATCCAATGAATGAAGGTCACCATTGGATTCCTCGTTAAAAATTTCTTAAGAAATGACCTTGAAGTTTATCAGAAGTACTTTATCTGAGAAAATATTCATCCGTCCAGGGACTTAATTGACACACTGTATACTACGAAATCCCTGGTGAAGCCATTCGTCCTTATATCCCTGAGTCGCTTCATGAGTTGGTGTTTAATCTCTTTCATAAGCCCGCTTCTCCTGGCCCCAAGGTCTCCGATCGAATCATCAGACAGCGTTACGTATGGCCTAACATGCATCGTGATATTTCAAAATTCTGTAAAGATTGTATAGACCTTCAACAGCCGAAAATTTCTCGCCATGTCAAACTTATTCCTGACAAATTCGTCGCTCCAGATGGTCGATTTGACCACATACATACTGATATAGTCGGACCCCTTCCCAACCGCAATGGTTTCAAATATGTTCTCACCACGATTGATCGCTTTTTCCGGTGGGTTGAGGCGGTCCCGCTACGCGAAACTTCAGCGTAGACAGTTGCCGGAGCGTTCTATGACTCTTGGGTTTCTCGCTATAGCCCACCCGAAGTCATCACTACTGATCAAGGTTCGGCCATTCTGACCGTGATAGGTTGCGAGCGTAGACACACTACCGCGTATCATCCTGCGGCAAACGGCCTTATCGAGCGCTAGCACCGTACATTCTAAGCGGCGATTATGGATCATGTAGACAAGGATTGGACCCGTACTTTAAGCACAGTATTATTAGATTTACGTTGTCATCTCCGGCAAGACACGAATGCGTCTCCAGCGGAGTTTGTATTTGGTGCCACCCTGCGTCTTCTAAGTAAGTTTTCCCTCCCCGAAGACTTTACACCCGATCCAAAATTCTTTATTGAAGAACTTCACAAATTTATGCGCAGATTCGTCCAGTCTCTGTCGCACATAACGATAAAACCGTGCATTTTGTTTCAAAGATCTATATTCTTGTACACATGTGTTTATGCGTAATATGGCTAAAGTCATTAGAAAGGCCACATATGGGCCCATTTAAGATATTAAAGCGTCCCTCTGACCGCGTCTTCGATATCGAAATTAATGGAGTGCTATACTCGATTTTTACCGTCCGAGTCAATTCGGCGGTTTTCACCTTATAAAAAAATCAATACAGTGAATTATACAAAATCAAGAGTGCACTTCGCTAGATTTTTCCATGATCTATCATCATGTCGAATCTGAAGTCAAAATATTCAGTAGCTTTTGCGTAAAGTTGGAATAAATTTTGAGGTGGCGACGAACACACGATATCAAAATTTTGTTCGAAGTTTATGCAAAAACTAATGAATATAGCGACATGAACCTCTGATTTTGTGTAATTTGTAAAAAAGAACAGTAGATTTTGTTATCATATTTCTGTTCATTGCGTTTTATGTACTGCAGCGTTTATGGTTAGGTGCCATTACAAGCGCATTCTATATCACGTCGGTTTTCATTAAATCAAAAAGAAAATATACCGCATTATACAAAATGAAGAGATCATAGCCCTAAGCTTTTTAACACTCTACCCCGTCTGCCAAGTTTCAAGCCAAAATATCGATACTTATTTGCGTAAACTTTGAGCCCGTGCTCCTATAGGCGTTCCACTGTGTAATTATGCATTTAAGCAATGCCACAGTTCGTATTTCTTCTAAAAATTTAAAATTAACATTTTTTACGAACTCTTAATGAATCTAATTTATTATTCAAATTATTAAAATTATTTAAGAGAAAAAAATTTTGCCGGAGCAGCAACCTTACCGGCCTGCCACTGTGACGCCTGTCAGCGTGTGCTATAATGCTGCATTTAATCAACGGTACAGTGCGTGCATTTTGTTAAACTTTTTACCTAGCGCGGACCCTGAAGAGTGACCAACACGTCTGAGGGAACCTAGTGAAATAATTTCGTAATCAATGATATTTTAAATATATTATAGAGCGTTCAAGGCGATGGCAATTTTAATAGTACATTGTGTACCAAGGGCGCGAAATACTCGCTTCGCTCGGGCGACAAACTCCCACTCGTGCCAGAATTCCCTTAGCGCCCGAGGTACACATACTATTTTTTGACACTCCGGACGAGAAATTTGTTTCGCGCCAGGAGTGTCAAATAAATTTTTCTTAGCGCGGACCCCCCGAAGAGTGACCAACAAACCTCTGAGCGAGTATGTCTTTATAATTTCGAAATTCTTTTTATTTCCTTAAGCGCGGACCTCAGAGAATGATCAGCAAACTTAAATATTCTAAATAATTAAATTTGGTTAAGAAATTCAAATTTGCATATTTAAACGCGGATAATTTGTATAAATGAATAATTATTCACTATGTAAATGAATGCATTAAATAAGTAATGAGAATCTTCAATGAAAAAACTCCCGCGGGGTGGACGCGAATTCGCGACCCCCAAGTTACAGAGCGGCCACCTTACACTCTGCCATTGACAGATCTACTATCCATGATCGTCCCTACATAGTCATGGATAGCTAATTTGCACATATATATAATAAATAATTAAAAATTTATAGTAAAATAATTAAAAAATAATTTCCATACGTTTCAATATTGTATGGCCCTGAAAAGGGCCGACTGTAATTAAAAATTAGAAGAGCCGTCGGTTGGCTTTATCCAGCTTCTGCTGATCTTGGGGGCGCTGGACGAACCCTCCAGAGCGGTCTCGTGGAGATTCGCTGATGGGAAGCTCCAGACATATCTCCCCAACAAGTTTCTCATTCATCTTCGGATATGCCTTGGACATCCACCAATATTCAGCTGCTCCGGTCGCTCAGCACCAATCTGGCGGCGGCGACTTGTGTCGACGGATGTTTCGTAAAAGCCTGAATTTCTTCGTCCGTCGGCACTTTTTCTCCATTGGCGACCCGGATGGCGCGATGTCCATTTCGATATTCGTCTTATAATCTCCTTACTCTTTGATGCTGGAATCGAATCCAGATCAAACGTGTAGAAATCCCGGCTAACCAGTTTCCATACACGTTATGTCTCTCGGAAGACGATTACAATAGCAAAGAACTACAGAGATGTGCTCAGTTGCTAAGATGAACGGCGAATGCTGCGCATGAGAGCATGCCCCTTCTTCTATGGCACGGCAGCCACTATCGGCAAAGGTACCATCTCCCGAGAATCTCGACCAATCAGGTGCGAGATCATTCGGAGTGGCACTCGCGAATACTATAAAAAAGCGACGTCCCGTGGCAATTTCATCCCATTCGCAAAATGGGCTTCGAGTTGTTTACATCTCAAATAGAAGAAGTAATGGAACGCTACGGAGAAGAGATTCACGACTTACAATTAGTCGTGAAAGCATTGCTTGAGTTGGAGCCTGCTCGCTTCCCGGAGGCACCACCACCACCACCACAACCATCATCATGAGAAGAGACGGCCTAGATGGAGGAGCCGAATTTCAATGCCAAGATCATGGATGAAGAAGGAGACAGGACGGCCTTCTACATTCCTCCGCTTGAAATAGACGCATCAAGTTTTCCAGACGAACTAGAGCTGCCACAGCCACACCGGCTTTTTCCCTATGTCCGACGCCGCCGTTTCGAGCATACTCGCCGGTAATGAGGCATTCCTCCCCGAACTCATCATCATTGTCAGCAGCATTGTTGAGAAGATAGGTGGCGGAAGAGGAATGTACCTTTTCGACAATATCAATCTTCCACCGCTCAGCATCGACGATATCACCATTGTCCTCTCCAAAACCAATTTTAGTGTTTGATGCGGCTGAGATGCGGTATTTTGAAATACCAGCAGAACTCCACCGAGTCGATCAGGCTCAACACATGAAGGAGGAGGATAATCAAGATGATATGGAAATATCCATGCGAATATCCGTAAACGGAGAAAGTCGCCCAGTCATGGTATGGACATCAAGGCAAAACGACGCCTATTTTAAGTTGCATAATCGGCCCTTTTCAGGGCCCTATATTTTTTCAACGATAGAACAAACGTATATAAATATATACACACACACAAACAACACACACACACACACACGCACACACACACACACACACGCACACACACTATTTTAATAATATTTCACTATTATTTAAGTATCATTTTAGTATTATTACAATATTATTTTAGTGACATTTGAGTATTATTTCAATATTATTTTGGTACAATTTTGATTTTATTTTGATATTATTATGGTATCATTTTGAATTAATTTAAATTTTATTGTGGTATCATTTTAATATTATTTTAATATTATGTTAGTATCATTTTAGTGTCATTATAGTATTATTTCAATATTATTTTACATCCAATATTTATTTTTTAACTCTGGACTTTTAAAAAATATAATAATCACATTACAATGATGAAAACATAATTTTGTTTGTTTATAAATTCAGTAGTACATAATATAATAATTTCTGTTCTTGAATATTGAATACTAACCTGAAATTATTAACATATATTTTTTATATTCAAATGGAAATCAAAATAATATTTTTTTTACTACTTCTTGGTTTGTCTAACTGTTCATTAAAAAATTTCCTTTAGCCAATTGCTTTTCTCTAACCCTTTAACATAGATCTCAGTTTCGTCAAGAAAATGTCTATAATCTTTATGCCTTAAAATATAAGAGTAGTAACCTAGCATAACTGCGGAACTATATGAGTACAAAGATTTGAAGGAGGATAAGAGCCCCACACCGTTCCTATCCAGTGAGGTTCTGACTGTTTATTAACCCCTCCACATCCTTCTAACAATAATTTCTTCAGTCCACCAATGATATATATTTTATAGCATCTTGAAGAATGTAGATAAGCTGAGTCGGTTCTGGAATTACACCTTTTCTATAATCATGTATGTTCTGGACTGGATGTCTTTAGAACCGGTACGAACGTGCAGATGTCAGCGCCCAGCAGACGACAGCGTGCAGCGGGCTGTCAGATGCCTGGCCTTTGCAGCTTATTTTGTAGTTAACATTTAAAACTTTTTATAACCCTGTTGATTAGGAAAAGAGCGAGTTATTGGTTGAAAATTTTTCAGTACATGTTTTCCATAACGACGGCTTTTTCTTGTCATTATTTTGTTGTTGTTGCGGTTCAGGAACAACGCGTCAGCTGCTTTGACCCATTTTAGTAAAGGAAATTCTGTATATTCTTTTGGGTTTATATAGATGAAGTCATGACTATCTACTTGCGGGAGTAAATGTAGCCACCTAACGGTGATCTATGAAACCATTGAAGCAGCCCCACCTGGCGCCAATCATGCGAGGTTCTACCTATCATATAACCCCTTCTTACCCGCACCTTTTTTCAATTATTCTTTCTTACAATCAGGCTTGCATTCCCGTTTCGTACTGGAATCGTTGCGGTGAAAATTTATGCGCTTCATGTTATGCATGGCACATATACTTTTACACGCTCCATTGTGATTAGTACATATAGTCACTGATCTCGGATATTCGAAAAATGAATAGCCTATTTCAGTAATATCGCTAATATTAAAGTTAAACGTTCTAACCACAACTTCTTTATTTTACCAATGACGAAAATTCTTTCAGCATCGTTGAATGTATTTTCCAATTTTCAGTATAATCATAATCACCACGATAGTCCATAATAGCAAAGTTCTAACCACAATGTAAACATTAGCTTATTCTTAGCCAATATGTCTGTTTCTAAATAATCAAGTACAATATGACTGTCATAAAGATTAAACTATGATACTAGCATTGCGAAGTTCATTAAGAATAAAATAGATTTCATCATAGTTAGTTCTGATCCCCATATTTTCATCATAAATGAGTACTTGTAAGCGATTAACCAATTTGTTTGGATCATCCTAGACATCGAGCTTATATGCCGTTAACTCATTTACAATTTCTTCATCCTCGTCACTGCTACACCTTTGCACTTGCATGTCATAGAGTAACAACTTTTGCCCATGCATGTCATAGAGTTACACGTTTATGAACTTCCATGGAATAGAGCAACACCTTTTGTACTTCATGTCAAATAGTAGCACCTTTTGCAATTCATGGCATAGAGTGTCACCTTTTGCATTTTCATGTCATAGAGTAACACATTTTGAACTTCCATGTCATAGAGTAATATCTTTTTGCACTTCTATGTCATAGAGTAACACCTTTTGAACTTCCCTGTCATAAAGTAACACCTTTTTGTACTTGCATGGCATAGAGCAGCACCTTTTGTACTTATATCTTATAGGGTAACACCTTTTTGCACTTCCACGTCATAGAGTAACACCTTCTTGAACTTTCATGTCATAAAGTAACACCTTTTTGAACTTGCATGACATAGAGCAGCACCTTTTGTACTTACATATCATTGAGTAACACCTTTTTGCCCTTCCATGTCATTGAGTACCACCTTTTTGAACTTACATGACATAAAGTAACACCTTTTTGAACTTGCATGGCATAGAGGAGCACCTTTTGTATTTACATATCATAGAGTAATACCAATTTGCACTTTCATGTCATAGAGTAACTCCTTTTTGAACTTACATGTCATAGAGTAACACGTTTTGGAATTTTCATGTCATATAGTAACCCGATAGAACTTTCATGTCATAGAGTAATCCCTTTGAACGTCCATGTCATTGAGTAACAACTTTTTGCACTTCCATGTCATACAGTAACACCTTTTTGAACTTTCATGTCATAAAGTAACACGTTTTTGAACTTCCATGGCGTAGAGTAACACCTTTTGCGTATCCATGTCATACAGTAGCAGCTTTCTGAACTTCAATGCAATTAAGTAACTCCTTTTGCACTTGCATGTCATAGAGTAACACCTTTTGCCCATTCATCTTATAGAGTAACCCCTTTGAACTTTTATGTCATACAGTAACCCCTTCGAACTTCCATGTCATACAGTAATACCTTTTGGACATCAATGTCATACAGTAACAGCTTTCTGAACTTTCATGTCATAGAGTAACAGCTTTCTGAACTTTCATGTCATAGAGTAACCCCTTTGAACTTTTATGTCAAAGAGTAACCCCTTTGAATTTTCATGGCATAGAGTAACAGCTTTCTGAACTTTCATGTCATAGAGTAACAGCTTTCTGAACTTTCATGTCATAGAGTAACAGCTTTCTGAACTTTCATGTCATAGAGTAACCCCTTTGAA
>JAYJLV010061805.1:3136-26685 GCA_036873485.1 Torymus texanus
AATATTGATTGATAGCTTATGCTTCAGAAACCATAAGTCATTAATTATCATACAAATCTACTAAATTATTTTAGTTTTGAAATACTAAATTGATATTGAAATTGCGTTAAATAGCAAATACATCTTATTATGCTAATATTTGGCTCAAATCTCTTCCAATCGTTAGTATAATACAAATAAACAATCGAATCGTTCTTATAACATATATCATTCTTTGCATACACACATACACTTATAATATCAATAAAGTAGGTATAATGATTCACACTTAAAAAAAAAACTTAAAGCCCTATCAAAATTCATCGCAGCCTGAAGGGGCATACGCACTTGTTAGCATATAAAAATGGATTAGACATATTCAAGTATGCAAACAAAGTCAAGTATACATTAGGTATA
Source organism: Torymus texanus (assembly GCA_036873485.1). Lineage (NCBI taxonomy): Eukaryota > Metazoa > Arthropoda > Insecta > Hymenoptera > Torymidae > Torymus > Torymus texanus. The sequence continues at coordinate 3,533 of JAYJLV010061805.1, forward strand.
GAAGTTTGTCTTGATTGTATGCTAAGCGTTCGTGGGTGGGTTATCGGAGCACGGCAACGGTGAATATATATGGCAAGTTACACATCGAGCGTACGAGAAGAATGTACGAAGTTGTAAGTGTGTGTGGACAAACACGGAAAAGGCCGAATAGCGGCACGAGATTGTCGTTTTCTTTGGATATCTAATACGCTGTACAAATATGTGCCTTTGTAATTGATGATCTTGCGATTATTTGTTCTGCCAACGGATAAGAATAATGGAATAAATGGACGATTAATTGGGTGTAGTGATTGTGCACAGATTGATTTACATTCAAATAGATAATCAAAACATTCTTAATTAAGCACCTGAATAAATATTTTGTGGTCTAATTAATTTTTCTATATACATGATACCTGCTTCAGTAGACAGCAGATTTCTCGAATTCTATTCTAGTACTGATACTTGGTACGATAAAAATGAATTTAATTAAAAGTTTTTTTGAATTATGAAATGCACACATGCACGTATTATAAATAACACCCACAATAACAAAATTTATGAACCGCCATCAAAATGCAATACAATCGGCCAATATTTTACTATTCGAATAGTTTCATTTTCGCATAACCACATTTCATCTGGTGCAAGACGTAAAAGCGAAAAAGTAACGATGGAGCCTCATAACGCCCCTAGCATACGCGAATCAATACGCCTGAGAGATAAAGCAAAAGGCTTGTAATCCCAAGATTAAGGCTTTGTGTCCGGCACGCGGGGCCGAAATTTATTGGGGGATTTGCTGCTGAAAACTTTGGAGAACTGTCGCCCGTGCATGAGAATTTGCGATTTGATGGATTTAAGATAAAGTGAAGGAAGCTTTGAATTTAATTTTTATCTAAGTGCCTGTGAATTCTTTACTTTTCACCTCTAAAAGGTATATTTCAATAAATTTGAACACGCAGTTATATAAACTTCAATTGAATGAAATCACAAGAGACACTTGACTCTTATATATATTTTTGAAAATCATTTTCTTTAGTATTTTGTGCTTATACGATGGAACAGAAGAGCAATTTTAAACTTTATTAACCGATCGTTACTTTATTACACAAAAGTTAATTAACGCGAAAGACGAGTCATTTCGTCGAGTTCACATCAGATGGACTTTTCACAATGCTACTTTAAGTAAACGGAAAATACATTTTCTTTTAATAGAATGCTTATGTAAGGACAGACAGAGGTAAGAAAATTGACTCGAGCCTCGATCGATGAAGTCATCTACAGTCGTCATAATATCCTTTTCATTCGTCTATATGATTCTTTTATCCTCCATGAATCGTGAAGGATCTTATTTTTCACGAGTGAATTGCAACAATATCTACGACGACACTGAAATTGAGTGGATCATTTTCTCGTTTTCTTTCTTAAAGAAATAACGCGTTCATTATTTTCGAACGTTAAATTTTTTGCATATACTAATAAAATCTGTCAATTATTATCAGACAAATTAAATTTTTTTATCAAATTGATAAAGACATTCGGAATAATGCAATTAAAAAGAATTTATAATACATAATACATAATTTTTTTATATAATCATTCAAATCATAATGCGGAAAATGAAAATTTTGATGGATTGTACAAGAGTTTCTTTATATATTTAGAACACTTTCGCGAAACATTATAGTATCACAATGAATTACCAGACGACGCTAACAGGCCTCGATAAAAATATCTTTTTTCCCTCTAAAACATGACTCACGCAAGATAATAATAACTATATCGCTCCTTTATTCACGAAAAGAAAAGACTAAAAAAAAAATTTACATCCAGTATATTTGTACTCTGCTCGCGCATCTGCGTCTATTTATATGCGCGGCTGACTAATTGAGAAAAAATGTGTCGTCTATCAAGGTCGACTAATCCTGTAAATGGAAATACTACGTTCGCGATAATATAAGGATAACAAAACAGATTTTTATGAACATTCAAAGTTCTGATATAACAGATTTTCATAATTATTAATTTTTTTAAATATGTCAGACATTTTTCTTTATAAAAAAAATACTATAAGAAATTTATTTTTTGTAAAATAGTGTACTTATTTACGGTTTAATTTTTTCAATCTTGTAACAAGTTTTACTTTGTTAATTTCATTAAATTTTTTTTTTACTATCTCTTAATTAATGTTGGGACTTTTTGCTACACCCTATACTCACGCTTTTCATAATTGAGTTTGTTAAAATTTTAAAATTACAAAATAAATTAAAAAATGTTAATTATCGTAACTTTGTTTCTCGATTTAGCTTAAAAGACCATCTGACTTATTTTTGTATCTGCATTGATCATTGCTATTATCGTCAAATTACCGATTTATAAGGTACCATTTCACAGTTGTAATCGAAATAACTCGCAACCTCGTTTTATTGAGGACAATCTTCGTCGCATGTTTGTTAACTTTACAATTTTTTTCTAAATATAATCTAAATTATAATCTTTATTTGAGGTATTTGTGAAAAAGTCTTAAAAATAAAAAGTGATTGAGCCTATGAGACCTGAAGATTTTGTTTTAGGACGCATAATTAATTATCGGTATATTATAATGCAATCTATTCAGAAATAAATCATTTTTTCTTATTATTTTAAACCAAAAAATCTCGCCATTACGACAGTACATAATGCACGATTGAAACGTATTTTCATGATTGATATCGGAAGTATGCTTTAAATTACAAGAGTAAATAGCTCTATAAATTAATTTTAAGGACTTCGATAATATCATTAGTTCTTCATATTTATCGATAACCTAGATGTTTGTCGAGATTTCTCATTGAGAGTCAAGAATACCGACTAGACTTGGAAATGAACGTATGAATTATTCATATACGCTATGCAAACTTTACATCGTGCCATTTCTTTTGAATAATCTTTTTATGTCACTTTTTATATCTTATTAGTTACTTGACAAGTTCATTATTTCTTTTGTTATTCGATTCCGAGAAATTTTGATTGACATTAAAAGTTTTTAATAAACTACAATTTGTTATTATAAAAAGTATTAGCAGGTGTAGAAATATATACAAAAGTGAATATGGAACTTTGAAATTTTCCGTATACTTGGAAATGAAAACTTATTTAAATTCATTATTTGTAAAAGTTACAAAAGTTTTAATATTTCATTGTTTGTTTTTCTCAGTTTAATGGTAGGGTTTCTTAATATCTTGAAGAAATTTTCAAGAATTCAATGAGAATTGTTTCATATAAATTTACTGTTATTCTGATATTATAACAACTTGTATTTATGTCAAATCTCAACAGGAATTTTCAAGTGAGGATGGTCGACTTCTTACACTAAGTTTTAAAAAATTTTTATTAAACTTGAGACTTGACTAATTGAATAAATCTAATATTTGGAGATTCGATTCCAAAGTCGGGGAAAGTTTGGAAAAAAGACTTTTAGAAAGAATTTAGTTACAAATAATTTCCAGATTTTGTAATTAACCCTTCCTCAAACTTACCATGCATTTATGGACCAATTACCCGAAATTGAACTATTTACTTATCGCGCTTAAAATCTTCTTATACATTATCAACCTATATGCAGACATACAAAAAAGTTTAAACCAAAATCTCAACGTTTTTTCAGATCACACCATTTCATCTGGACGCTCGTAGTGGCGCAATTTAACACCGTCGTTAACCCAGTCCTCTATGGTGTTCTTTCGGAGAACTTTCGATCGTGTTTTGCCAAATTCTGGCGACGGGGTGCAGCAGGTAACGCTGCAACTGTCGCCGGTGTTGGTAACCCTGGCGCGACTGGAAGTGCCGAACGTGGCAGTGGTGGCAACTGCACCTCAAAGGGGGCGTGCAAGTCACTCGAGGCACTACAGGACAGACTGGGCGGTTGTCGTAGCAACAATGGTGGTACCAAGATCATGGGTATCGGTAGCATCATCGAAGTCCCTGCTTCTGAGAGGCTCTAGTGGATCATGATTGTTGAAGACGTTGAAGATATTTTCACGAAAGACTAAAGAGTAGTGCTGGATGCTGAAATCGACAGTTTTCAGTTTAGCTTAAAGTGATGGTGTCAGTGTAAAATGATTGGAACAGTTAGGGATGTTCGCATTGAAACTATGCGAGTCAATCTAAAAAAACTGAGTAAGGAACTTTTTTGATAAATACAGGCACCATGTATGTAATAACATAACAAAGATATTTGATTATAACTCTTCGAACATTTTCTATTTTAAGAAATTTCATTTACACTATTTGTAAGATATTACAGTGTCACCTAAAACCAGTTCCTGAACTTTCTTTAGGTTTTGAAGGCACTGCTATCAACGGTGGTTGGTAAGCTTTATTTGACCATTATTATAAAAGCTTTGGGATACTAACGAAGTCTAAGATGGAGACTTACCAAGCTTCGAACATAAAATTTTATAATACCCACATTTTTATTCTGGAAATTTTAAAGATTTTTTGAACAATTTCATTGAGTATTTACTTTTGAGATCTTGTAATCTTGATTCCCTGGATACCTTAAGAATGGCATTAATAAATGATTATTATATGCCTGCATCTAGCAGTACTATTAACCTTCTGACAGCCGGCATTTTTCCTATTGAAAAAGTGTAACTTTCTCGAAATTTTCCATATAAATGTTTCTTAAGTAATAGTATATGTGGGCTGATCATGGAATGACGCCATATGGCGTCATGCCGGCTGTCAGAAGGTTAAATAAGAAGTAGTGAAACATCTATTAATACCCCTCTACCCCTCTTGTAGGAGCCAATTACAAATCCTTACATCAAATTTTTCGTTCCTTAATTGTTTTAAATTATCAGAATTATCTATTGTAAATATTCATAGAGAGTTAAAAACAGTAACAAATGAAAAAAAAAATTAATAAAGAACGAAAATTAAGAATAAATAACGAAAAATACGAGAATTTCGGTAAGTAATTCCGTATACATGTTCCGACATTACTTAAATAATTGACAAAATTTTCCAAGAAACTTATAAAATTATTTCATAAATAATTTAAAATATATACAACTGTTTCATACTCCTTTAGATATATTCAACGTTCTTTGGGGACTCAATGAATTATTTTTGACAGATAACAACGTCGTGTATCAAGTTCAGATAAAAATTTCATTTAGATTTTCAAAAATATTACAAAAAATATGAAAAATCTATATCCTTATTCAAATAATTCCTTATACAAGGTGTCCCATTTTAATCGCCCACCCTCAGAAATTGACAGAAGATGTACTCGGAGAAAAAATTATAAATATAAAAGTTTTCAAGGTCAAAGTGGTTGGTACCATTAGGTAGCCCCCTTTGAACCCTAAAACTTTTGTATTTATCATTTTTTTCTCCGAGTACATCTTGTGCCAATTTCTGGGGGTGGGCGATTAAAGTGGGACACCTTGTATATTATCATTCTTAAAGATATACTTATTCTTAGCAAATACGTTTATCTTAAAAAATGGATCGATGTAAATACCATTATTGGTATCCAGGAATACATTTTTACGAGTGAATTCGATGAAGACATTTTGTGTTTAAGTATAGTTTTTTAGGAAACTATAAAAATTAAAATAACAAAAATTTGTAAGATACCATTTAAAAATAAATATTTGTAAGTAAAGTGTTGTAACAAGGATTAAGCGAAAAGTTCAGTTAGTGAAGATAGTAATTCTTACGTGAGATATTACATAATACTGTAGATTTTCTGCAAACTTCATATATAAGAAATATATAAGAAGAAAAGTAAATACTTTCTTGATTGTTGTTGAACTTCATAAACAACAAAGTTAAAATGCTAACCATAGAAATATAAAATACAAATTTTCATTAAACATATGAAAGTGTAAATACATAGTTCAATATAGGTAGATATAAGAAAGATCTCCGTAAATATACATTTTCGTTTCTTTTCTGTGTATTATTATTAATGTAAAGTTTTTAGGGAATACTATTCATACGAAAATAGCATCATTGTGAAATGTCATAAAATTAAAACTTGCGATATAATAAAAGCATACAATATTGATACAAAGTATCAAATCACTAAGAAAGTAGAAAAATATTCGTTCTATTTTCGTACACTAACACTGTAAATTTTTCTTAAGGACATATTTAAAATCAGTGTAATGATTGTTCATTCAGAACTTGACTTTGTTAAAACTAGAAATACAAATATGTATTTACTAAAAAACAGAAATATCGAGCTTATGTAAAAATATTACTTATTTTTTTACGTCAAATTTAAATTTAATTGAAAATGTTAACTATTTATTGTCAATAATGTAATAATAATCTGTAAGTATAATGTGAAACATAATTAAATTCACTGACGGTAACTGAAGGAATTACGTAAAATTATATATAAATATTATATATAAGTCCTCAAAGAATAATTTAACAATCGTATGATTCCTACAAAGCCAATAATTTTATAACAATAAATCAAATATATAATTTTCGAGAATTTTTAATCAACCTATAGTTAATAAAATACACGGCAGTTCTACTACGTTTCTTTATCACACATCTGCATCCACCCATAACTGAAGAAAAATAAAATACAGTACAATTCAGATTTTTTACAATTTTGTTTGTCAATAAGAGACTTTACGCGCAAAAGAGAACAATTACAGATACAGAAAATAGCATGGATTTTATATATTATAAGTAAAGAACTAACCACGTTATCCATTTTCTTTTTATCTATTCCTTATTCGTGTAAATCGCTTAACATAAGATTTTTTGCATTATAACTTTTGTATTATAACAACGAAGCATTTATCTTTATACAAAAAAAAATATTAGTAGATTTAATCCCTTGGGTGCCGGGAAATTTCGGATTTTTAATGCTTTATGGCAAAGATTGTTTGTTATCGGCAGCTAAGGGATTACATTTATAATTAATGTAGATAAAATTTTCCTATTAATAAAAGATCTTTGGATAATAATTTTGTAACTACGTTTAAACAAATAAGCACAAATGGGATATAATTTTGTATTAAATCCAAAATATATTTTAATAGTTGCATGTAATTTAAAATTGTATTTTTAAGTTAAGCCTTACTTTTGTATACTCAAATTTTGAAATGAATTTATTATAATTATATTTTCTTAAAAATGCAATAATTTACCATTACCAATGACACATATAATCTTCTGATATGAAAATCTCATATGAAAACATGTCTCCACAACTAAAGAGTAAGATACAAGAATAATTATAACTCTAAATGTTTCAGTTTAAACACAATAAAAATAATACAAATTCAATATTATTTTGTATGATAATGTTTATATGTCAGCAATAACACCTGTTGAATTTTACATGATATATAATATTAAGAAATTTTTATGTTAAAATTAGCTGATATTCATCAAGTATATCAACGTTAATTTATCCAGTTAATTGCTTTATGACGCGATACGCCGCTCATCTAAATATACATACAATTATCCTCCGATAAATTTATAACAAATAAACTTGAAACATTTATTGTCGCACAATGATAAAACTGTAATTCATACCTGTATTAATTTATACAATATGTACCAAACAAAATTCATTTATTAGATGTTATTGTCAATTCTTTTTGTCACTATGAAATGTAAATAGATTTGTAAACTATTGTAAAAAAAAAACATTTGTAAACATATAAATACTGAAAATAATAAAATATTTCTAAAATTAGGCGAGTTTTATTTGGACAACATAAACATTCTTATAAAATTATATTTTTCGCACAATTTCGGCACTTTACATGTTGTAACAGGATAATATAACTGTTACATTTTAATATTATTTATCACATCCGCGACCCCTACTACACGTAACAAGAAATTCAATCCGGACTGACGTATACCCAGGGATGTTGCAAACTATAACCGTTAACTTCCTTTATATAGACGGTCCGCCTGGTTAGCTATGCTATACACAGTATACCGACTCACTCGCTTGATAACTGTGATACCCAGAACGTTCGGTTTCACGCATGCTCGGGTCGATGGCCCGAGAGCATCATCTAATCTAAAATCGAATCGAGTTCGATGTTACAGCGGAAATTCGCGGAAATGGAGATCAAACGAGTTTGATAGAATAAATCATTGGAAAATTGACAAATTTTACTAGAAAATATATTTATTGATCGAGGTGTTGAGAGTTTTTTAAATTCAATGCACACGAATAGATCTTGAACTTGCCTTGTGTGACAAGTTATTATGTCTAGATCTCACTATAAGATCAAGTCGATGCGTAAGTGTATAATAAGCGATATAAGGTGAAACAAAGTTTTAATGTTTTTAACTTTGCAAATAGGTAAATAAAAATCGTGATACTAAAACTATATCATTATTTAAAAGATATGATAACTTTAGATATATGATATTCATTATATAGTACTTGTTACATTGATTTCATATAAAAAAAACTAGTGTACTTTTAAGCTCCAGAATACAATTATTATGAATAAAAATTCTTTTTATGAATGTCCTATGTTTATATATAATAAAAAAAAACATGATTTTGCTTCAACGGAAATATTCAAGAATAGTAAAAAATATTCTGAAAACTTCATCGTCACACTTTATTTCTTGAAAAATAAGTAAAACAATAATTTTGTATACAAGATTAACAACTACTTTATTAAGACCAATTTTAACACAAAATTATAACTCAAACAAAATTATTTTTCACTCCTCGTCGTGTATCTCTTCTATCGTCAACCTACAACAAAGTTCAGTGCTAATTAAACACTTCCTCAGGTATCGCAAAACTTACTAAATATATATTTACATACCTCACTGTCTTCGCATCTTCGTCCCTTCTTAACCTGTTCACCGCTGAAATTGCCAAACTATTCGTCGGATCTACCCTAAGAACAGCTTCGTAGTCTCTCAAAGCCTGAAATAACGTTGACGATGTTACGCAACAAGTAGATGTAGAATCGCAAGCGTATTGAACTTACCTCGTTGCTCTTGTCGAGGTGATCAAAGGCGAGAGCGCGACGAAGAAGCGCCTTCACGTTCAAGCAGTCGACGTTAAGAACTGAGTTGCAATCTGTTATCGCCTTATTGTAATTCTTTAGTTTGATGTCTAAAGAAAAAATATTCATATATTTGTCGTATAAACAGGCTGGTTTACTACGTGGTTTTTGCACACAGAGAAAAAGTCATATTTACAGTTAAATGGATCATTTATTCGAATATTACCGGTCAATAGAATTTGCATGGTTTTAAAATAAACAATATATTTTTCATAGTTAAAAAATATGATAAACACATATATTACTGTAATAAATTCAGCACCAATTCAAACAATAGCCATCGCGAAACAAAATTTCAGTAGTGTTTGGCAACAGAAGAGCAAAGATTTCTTTTTCTCTGTGCATAATATATATGAATACTCAATATTTTAAGGTTTATATTTTAATAAAAATTTAAATAATAATTGTGATTTAGAATATTGAATTTTTCATGATAGTAAAATAATTACGTGCAGTTTATAAGTCGAGTAATATCATTAATTTCTTCTGTTATAATTAAAGTATTATGTAAACAATTTTATAAAACTATGACACGATAAAAAAGCTTCATGAATAAAACTAGCATTATAGTGTAGCCGTTCAAAATATGAAAAATGAAAAACAATTTAGTATTAGCATGAAGATCGTTACAAAAAATGAGCGTGAATATAAAGAGTATAAGTAGTAAAGTCAATGTTCCATGCGCCGATTTGGAATAGAAATGAAATAAAATTATTTTTTCAACATTTTTTGTGTGTAAATAATTAAATTATTTTAATAGATTCTTTACGTTCATATTCAACAAATACTCCATCAATATTTTATACAGTCCTTGATCGGACACGGGATACTAAACCTAAAAAAGAATATAAATATTTATGACTAATATCTTTAAATTATATATACACGAGAGATTTACACAAAGTTATACATTTTCTTATTTCGTTTTTATGAATTAATACAGATATAAGAGAATAACAGCAAAGGAACCATATCTGTTGTAGTATGCTTGTAAATGGAAATGTCTGGTTTTGGTCAGGCGTAGAGTATTTAAATATACATTGACCATAATGCGTTGTGGTTTGAGACATGAAACGGGAGTATATGAATATAAAATTTAGTACCGAAAAAGGAAAAAATTTCATTTCTCGTTAAGTTTTCTAGAGATAATAATTTTTATAAAATATTTCATAAAAACATTTATGAATTTTAAATAGTATTAATAATCGACCATCTCACATTCTCAAAAACTGGTGTTCTTTCTTAAACCTAACCGACAATAAAACTTACTGTCCAAAACAATGAATCAAGTAAAGTAGCAACACTCACGAGTCATAGCACGATTATTGTAGGCGTGAATGTCGCAGTCGAGGGTGATACTCGCACTGTAGAGCTGTAGCGCCTCTGCGTAGTCGCCGGCACGAAACGCCTCATTGCCTTTCTCGCGTTCCCGCACCGCTAGTACACTGAGCTCCGTACCCGTCAGCAGTGCTGTAAAACGATTCCTTCACCGTTTCATCGATTATTACAATTATTATTGACTTTACTTACATTTCTCGATGATTGTCTCCTTCCGGCTCTTAGCCAGCTCAGCTTTTCGCTGCTCCTGAAGTCTCCTTGCTTCAACTTTCCGGCGCTCGTCATCCAGCTCGATACGACTGAGCTCGGTATCAGCATCGTATTTATCCCAGCCCGCGTAATCACTGGAGGTCAGACGTTTGGCTTTGTTTTGTGACAACGTCGTCGATAGCTTCTGGGATTTGAGAGCAATAAAATTTGATGTTTGTGCATGGGAAATTTTTGAGCTTGGTGGATTTTTTAGTAGTTAATGTTGATTTCGAACGAGTGTAATTAGTTGTATTCGAAGTTTTATGCATGTGTGTGCAATTTTTCTAATGTAAAATTGATCAATATTGGTATATCATTAAATATACATATGAGATTGATATGGTAAATTCACAGAAAACGGTATTAGTGTTATTAGCTTTTTTTATCCTTTTTTTGTAAGTATACTTTCTAAAAATATCTTTTGAAATATAATGAAATAAAATTCGATATAAAAAAGTAGCAAAATTTATTTATACGTAATTTTCTATATAGAGTGATAGTATATACTAAATCAAATGCTTAATTTCAGGTATAACAAGTTCTAATTCAATTTTTGATAATCTTGTACTTATACCGAAAAAGCATTTTACGTAGATCACAATTTACTAAATTCATTCGAGTTAAAACAGTCGGATAGTATGCATTTCAAAACCTGAACATGATTACCACACAATCTTTCAATAATACAAGCTATGTATATACTGTACGACTGCGATTAATATTATTGCTCAAAGATAAAATATGGGATAACCGACCAAGAAAACACTTTAAATGATATAGAACGAATATTACAACCACTTGCGACCATCACTGCATACCTGGGAAACCTAGGTACCTACCCAAATCCATACATCACACTCACCTTGCCAGTACTTGTCACGATCCTGACAGCAGGTTGTGGTCGGCCTTGCTCATTATCAGCTGCCAGTCTCTCTTCACCGAGGTCGCGTTCGCGAGTCCGCATCTCGCGCAACCACTCGTCCAGGTCGCCGTCAAGCTCGCGACGCTCGCTTGGTGCGAGCATGCTCCGTGGTACCACTGGTCGTGCCACACGGAGTATCGTGCTCTCGGGTTTCACCTGGCGAAGCCGTTCCTCGGCGGAACTCGTTAGGTGAGGGAATGAGCCTTCCTCGCCCGACCTGATGGATCCCGGGTGATTGTTAAGTTTGGGTATAATTATCAATAGGTTAGGTAGGTTCCGAGAGTTGCATACAAAGATGCGATCTTATAAACGGCTTAGCTGAGTAGTGAAAAGTGCAGTAAAGCAACAGCAATGGTGTTAAAGAATAATAAAATTTGCACGACCTGATATCAGGTATAAATTTTTATCTATACTATTTGTATCAATCATTTTAATAACTTTGAAGGGAACAATTCCTTGGACGTTACACTAAAATTTAAAAAATAGGTGCCGTATACATAACAAATTATGGTAATAACAGCATTTATACAGCAGAATAATTTTGTCAATTGTGTAAAAAAACGATATCAACAAACGTAAGAAGAAAAAAATTATTCATCCGTATACAAGTATCCTAATGGCGTCATAGCAAATAAGAAAGTAAAGCGCAAATCAAAACAGACAAAATTAGAATTTTTTCATCTTTATGAGAATTTTTATGTCAATCCCTTACATGATTTGAATAAAAATAAATTAAAATTTAATATTGCTTTATCTTCTTTAAAAAAATAAATCTAATGTTACAGTTTCAAATGAATTGATCAAATATTCGATTTTTTAATATTGTTAATCGGTGATTTAATAAATCCAAACGATGCTATTAAATCAGACGACGCTACCATTCCATTGAACGAACTCGCGACATAATGTTGCCAAATTTAAAGGACGTTGTTCTTTAGGATTAAATGCGTCCACACTAAAGCGGTGGGGATGTCCCGTAAAAATCTGAGATTCAGTATATATGTATTGATACTTTCTCTTAATTTAGACCACCAATAATATAATCTATATTGTATGTACAATAACGAATTCATCGAAATTATGTACAAACACATGATACGGTAACTTTGATTAATGTATATACATTAGTACACGTGTTATACATATAATGTGCTGGTTATAGCTATACGTACCACTTGCCAACGATTATTTCAGTTTTATTTGTGGATTAATATTTTTGTAGATAAAGTAAAAATGACAATTTCCATTTTGGCAACTGTCAAGCTCATATTTCTTTGAATCATAGACTTTAATAAAATAATCGTAAAATATAAAATAATTTTTTTTTAAATGTAACTTAATAAGAAAATTTTACTGGGCCTCCATTACAGTTAATAAATAATTAAATATTATCTAATATACAATTCATAACTTGATATGAATATAAAATATGTAAACAATCATAACATATAAAATAAGTGCAATAACTACAAACATTATCAATAACTATAGAAATTAACAATAACTACAAAAATATAAACATTTTAACTCACCGCAAAATTCGAACAATCCGTTCAAGCTCCTTCGCATTTTTACATTCTCCAATATACTCGTACGACAAATGATCTATCGGGATATCGAATTTTTCGAGGAGCGTCTGTTTCTTTTCCCGTGAATGATTTACCAAATCCACTTCTTCATTCCCCATAATGGCCGTTATTCACTAGTACTTACAAGATAAACTGTTCCCTGAAAAAAATGAAAATAAACTAAATAATCACCTAAATAGTACCAAAACAAAAATTGATTTATATTCATAATCTGACTCAAAGTGAGTGACTTAACAGTATTTATTTATATTTTAATCAGATGAAACGTAACAATTATTCAAAAAATATACCATGAAAATTTTTTAGAAGTTAACCTCATCAATTCACGAAAAGGTCACAATAATACTTATATAATTATACACCAAGAAAACACAAATTATTACTACTTACAAACAAAAATCTTAATAGATCACAAAACTCAAATTTATCACATAAACTTTCAATAAACCTTTCTATCGAATTCTAAATAAGTTTGTTGCTACAAACACTCGCAACAAATCGATCAAACATTTTGGATTTCACCGATTTCGCGCTTATCAGTGCAGCTGCGCACTCGCCATGTTTTTTCTTAGGTTAGGTTAGGTTGGTCAAATTAGTCGTTATAGAGATTTTAAGAGAAAGAGAGAGCAATACAAAAATAAAATATCTTGTAGATTAGCATTGTTTTAGCATAAAATTGATTAAAAAAGAAAGAATTTCATTTCCACGAGTTACAATTTTATTTTGAAAACTGTCAAATTACGAGGGGTGAGTTCTTATGTATCTTTATTTCATTCTTATTGGTTATCCTAACAGTTGTGTTAGTAAAAAATCTATCATTTCTTTTACAGAAAAAAACCAAGCAGCTCCAACATGCCAGAGCCAGTACATCATCAAATCAATACAGCAAGAAAAACATTTCAAGCACTTTATCGAATATCCAAAATACTTAATACTAATTTGGATCCAGCAACCTTAAGTTATTGTGTGCGACTGTGCGAGAATGGAGTGAATCCACAGGCTCTAGCAACAATTGTAAAAGAATTACAGCGTGAAGTTAAGGCATTAAACAGTGCTTCAACATACACAAGTAAAAGTAGTTTAACAAAATGAAAAAAATAATGAATGTAAAATGACTTAAACAAATTTAACTTTGTTGAACTCAGATGTTTTGTATACTTCTTGAATCAGTATTCACAAGATCTGGCCAAAATAGGTTTAAATTATAATGATCATGAATTAAAAATAAGAAATTTTTTTATATTAATCATTTTCTTTTTAATACAAAAATTATTTATTAATAGGAATTAACAAAATATACAATAAATGTAAATTATACTTTGTTTTTACATCACTTTAACGACAAAAAATTTTTGTCGTTTGTAGTCTTTGACACAGAGTTTGTTCTTTTAAGTAAAGAGTTGATTTTTGTTATCAAAAATGTTACAGTTCTGTTTTCTCATTAAGATCCACTTTCTCCACTGTACCTTTTGGTTTAAGTTTTTCCAACTTGTCATGTGTAGCCTACAATTTAATATTTAAAATTAATTATTTTTCGAATAAGTATTATTTTGTTTTTGATTCTAAAATGGAAATAGAAATATTACCTTAGAGGCATGTTTTCCAACATAGTTTTGGCCTTCTAATGTTACATGAGAACATTCAGGTTGGTCAATAAGAAAATTTTTAGCATCTACAGCTTGTGCTCCATCACGGAACATAAATATTGCTCGCCTCGTGTCTATTGGATACCTAAAATTAAAAAATCCATTAGAAATTATATATTAAAATGTAATCTCAATAATATAAGTATACGTACCTCTCAGCAATTATATGATTATTTTGAAGACTACCTTGCCAAATACGTAAAATACTGTCAGCCTCTGATTCTGATAACTCTGATTTGACATCTACAAACATCATAATACTTTTTCCTTTCTTTGACATTTTTAGGATATTATCTGGATTTGACATATCCAACTAAAAAGGTGTAAAATGAGATAATTATTTCAAAGACTACAAAATATATAAGTTTTAATGTAGACTTAGAATTTATTAATTTAATTTTTCTAAATACAGCTCATATATCTACCTTTGAAAAGTCAATTTTTGGTTGAGGTCGAAGATGTTCCGGAAGCTCATCTGGTTCTAAGGGATCATCACCTTCCTATATAGTATAATAAACAATGCATTAGGCTAACATATTTATAGACAAATCGAGTAATGATTTTTTTATAAAAGGTTTAATTTCTCAGCAAACTCTTTATTATTTCAAACTCATATTTAAAGTATTTCAAAATTGTTGTAATTATCACATCACAAAGGACGTGATTAATATACTGCTGATAATTCATGAGTCTATCATCTAATTTATCATTCTCATGCAGTTATGGCTACATATTATATATAGTGAAAAATTCACAAATTTTTAAATTGTTCATTCTTTTTTTGTTGAAATTGCAATAAATTTTAAATTATTTCTACATGATCTTTGTATAGTTTTTGCATTTTCTGACAAAGGAAAATACTCTCTTAGTCAAAATTAAATATTAACTATTAGTTAATTAAAACGCAAAATTCTTAATGTTTTAGATGCAACTGTGGTTTTCAAAATAGAATTAGTTAAGTATTTACTTATAATGTTAATGATGATAATAGTAATATATTTTATAAAAGCTCAGAGAAAATTACAATTTTACTTAGTTACAAAAATAGGTCTATTATCATAAGATAATGACTCATATGATCTCTGCATCCTCTTCTATGAAATTCTTCCTATTCCAAATCCAAACCACAACAATAACAAAGCGAATACCGCTATAACATTTATACCAACCTCCCACTGGTCGAGCAGTTGCTCGAGTTCCGCGTCCGTCATATCACGCACATCCTTGCCTATTTTCTTCGTCTTCTTGTCACCGCACGCTGCGGTGGCAAGAAGCACCAGAAGCAGTAACAACGTCGACCTCGAGTTCATCATCGTCGTCATGAATATACAGTGAGGTTAGTCGACGCGCGCCGACGACGTACACTGAAAACGATATGACTAGGATCTACAGTGCCAAGTGGTTGAATCCAATAGGCTCGTCGCGCTCTGATGACGTCATACATTTAAAGACCCGCGAATGTGTCTTATTACGAGGACTTTTTCTGCTAGCGGATAACGGGACATGTACCGTGTACGTATACTTAAAAATAAATGGTTGTTTTTACAACTGAAATTTTTATATTTTTGTATATCAAATATCATTTTTGAATATTTCTAATATAAGTGACGGCAGAAACCTACGACAGATAGTTTTTTCGAGCTATCTGTCGTAAAACAACTCAAAAATAGTTAAGAATTGGTGTATATGTCGTAAAATGTATATAGAAACCTTAAAATGTACGAAATTATTATTATAAATTAAAAAAAATGAAGTTGCAAATTTTAAATTGACTTTTTTATAAGATTTAGTTACAATTACAGACATCTACCAGTAAAAATAATCAAATTAGCGCCCTAAGTATATTTCGGTTAAAATTTTCTTTATTTCAATTATTTTGATAAAAGTAATTAATGAGTTACTTAATCATAAATTAAAAATCAGGGTATTTGGTATATTATTTATTTTTGTATAAAAAACATAGTAGTAAAACTATAAATTTGTTACAAGCAATTATCACATGAACAACATTACCTAACAATGCACAGTCTTCAAAAAAAAAAAAAAAAAACTATAGCCATTACCAACATTATTTGTACATTCGTCTATTAACAATAAAATATCGCGGGTGCTTCTCAAACCGTTAATTGACAACACGCCTTCTAGAGTAAAGATTATACATATTAAATGCATTTAATTAAAAGAAAACAAGAATAATAAAGATACTAGTTGCTCCTTGATGATATTGATTCACTTATAAGATTTCCTACAATCTTTCCCAAATCTACTGAATCTTTGAGAACAAAGGAGTGCTGAAAGCCTAGCTTACAGAGGTGGGCATCGATATCTGGATGTTTAGCTTTGAGGTCTTCGTAGTAACGAATGGGTGTCCAGCCATCTTTACTACCGTAATATAAATAAAGCTTTTTCTTGTGTTGAGATATCAAATCGTCATCCAAATCTTTCACAAGGATCATTTCCTGCTTAGCAAGTAAAAATACTCGTTTTAATGGTACAGGATGTACTAATTGTAATACAGGCTCTACACAATTTGCTGGGATACCATAAAATAGTCCAAACACTCTAACGAGAACTGCTTGTAAAATGTGAGGTAGTAGAGTAAATATCCATGAAAGGAAAATAAGAAAAGCTGCTATTCTCAATACCTGTAATGATATTTAAAGTACATTCAATTAAAATGAGAACAACAATTATTACAGTTATTACATCTATAAATTTGTCAACTTCAAACATAATAGAAATTGAATTTTACATAAAAATAGGCTGTAAATACAAAGTGAAATAAGAATTCAGATATTTCTACTTACTATACTAGTGAGAAAATGTCCAGTAGGACTTTCTGCCATACGTTCAATTGTAGGGAACAGTAAATAACACTTGACTACTTTATCTGCAATCTCAGGATCTCTTAACAAATTTATTGTAAACCAACTTCCAATCGAATGACCAATCAGATGAATTCTAGCATTCTTAGGTACATACTTTTTAATAAATTCGGCCTGAAATACAAAAAATTTCATGATTTTAACAATGCTTTAAAACTTATAAACAATAAGTTATAAATTTAAATATTAATTATTTCAATTATATTATAGTAGTATACCTTATGTTCTAAATTCCCTTTTAAATCATACAAATTTCTTGAAGTTTTAGTATCTGGGTAACAGTCAGGAATATTAGCAGGTGGTTTAGTATGTCCTGTATGCCCAATGACCCATATAGGTACTTCTGTTGGCAGCTTTGATTGAACAGTTTGAGCAAACTCTTGATAAAATGCAGGGACACCTGGATTTCCTGTTATAATTATAACAATGTCCTGTTTCCCTTCAGCAGCTATTCCTTCTTCTATCCATCGACCATAAGTCATGACCTCTGTAGGTACCTCATTTATTTTCACTACTGCCCGATGCATTTTGTATGAATTTGTATTTACCTTACATGTAATACTCTAGCCCGTTATTAAATTTCTTATTTAACCAGGAAATCTAAAAAAACAAAGAAATATTGGTTTACAATTAATAAATAAAACTATAATTCAAATTTTCAAGATAAACAATCAAATTCAACTGAATTATTAAAGATGATTACTATTAAGAATTATTAAATAAAGTTTGGCAAAGAAATGAAATGATGTCACTTGTAACATGTAAAGATAATAACTAAAAGATAAATCGCTCAAAAAAAAGCTAAGTATAATGACATCATATTAAAAAAACAAAAACAAGTATTTGATAAGCAGATGATATTAATACAGATTATTATTACTAAATTCCAGTAACATTTAAGGAATTACTATATATGTTACATATATTACATTGTATAAAGCAAATTGATTTGATAAACTTGACTAAGTAATGACTATTGCATAACAGTAATCAGTGGTTTATTGAATTTGTCAAAGCATATGATATATTTAATGATCATGTGTATGAATCATCAATAAAAAAAATACAAACTTATATTGACAATTATTTATGTTTACCTACTTTCTATTTAATAATAAAATTTCTATTAAAATAAAAGAACTACCAATAAAAATTTTTGATTCATATATCAATGGTTATTTTATGATTTTACCATCATTATCAATCTACTCTTATTTGGTAATACTTACAGGTTACCAGAGAAACTCTGTAATATAAAAAAAACCACCAAAACCAGACTCGTTACAATTCAATAAAAAAAAAACAAAAACTATATAGCAAAGTAGTCAATATCCACCTAATAACACTAATCACTAAATTAACTTACGCATACGCGTTGATATTTCCCCGCTACACCAACAAGACAGTCTCCGGGCCGACCCTCGCCTTGACACAGTCGTCGCCTTCGCCGCGCGCATGCACTCAGGAAGTCTGCATTTAATTTATATAACGCCGGGACCACGGCAACCCGGCGCTCAAGGCCAAAATAGACGAGTGTAATATCAGCTGTCGTCACGTTACCGTATCGCGACATTTACGACCGACTTTCAGCAATTGTATTGTTTGTTTATTATTTTTTCTTGGAGTTTTAAGTATTTTATATACAGAAGTGAATTGACTGACATTATAGTTCATGGAACTTTAAGTCTTCTAGAAGTAATGATTCAGAGTGAGTTTATAGTGAAGGATTGCAAATAAAAATCCATACGAATAAATTAGTGTTAATTTTTTATTTAGTTTTCAATGCGAAGTTACGAGTTATAAAATTAACACATATATCTATGCACCTTACGATGTATGCAATAATTTTTATAACCTATACGAGATTTTAAACTGTCTAATTTATTAACAGAAGGAAAATAATTTAGAATGATTATTAATTTGTTTCTGCTTATGTGAGTTTACGATACAGAAAACAGTTATAATCATTCTTGTAAACTGACTATTAATAGTCACATTGCAACATCCTTATGAATCATCGTATTGAAAATATAACTGTTTCCACCAACGAAACACTAAAAAAAAAGCTAACACTTCTTTTTCCCAATATTTTACTTGCAGCGCGAAATTGGGTAAATTGACAAACGCAATACCACGCATCCGACCGTACCGTCACACAGATACACACATACTTACTTACCTACTCGAGAACGTAAAGCGTGATCGAGTAGCGAATTCAAGATCAGCTGATTGTCGCGCGTGTGCATTGCACGCACACAAATACGCAGTTGTTTGTGCCTCCCACGATAGCCGTGTTGTATATAGCGAGAGAGCGTGACTGTACCAAGAGAAGAAAAGTTCGTTCCAGTAACTGTGTATCGCGATGGAGTCAGTAGCGACACCCAGAAGGAGGCCAACGTCCTGAGTCATCATTGTTACGACCACTACTTGAGCATCTTCTCCTCGACGAGGTCGTGCTTATGTAATGCATGGACGGCTTCGTGACTCTTGCTGCTGGGCGGTGGTGTTTTCCTCGCTTATTCCCTTTTGTTTACACGGGCCTATGACGCTGGCGCGAGTGCAGCCTTGATGTTAGCCTGGGATGATAACAAACGAATGAGAGCAGCTGCAGGGACAAAATTGTTGCAGATGACACAGGTAAATGGGTGCAAGTGTTTGGTTTTGGGGTAAGCTTTGGGATGTAGCAAGCAGGGGCTTTTGAGGGAGTAAAATGCACTTTAGAGTGTCGCAATGCTCAGCGAAACAAAGGTTGCTTATAAGATGTATGTTTAGCTTTCTTCGATATGAAGTACTCGTAAAAGCATTGGAACGTAAACTAAATTTATAGTTTTAATTTCATTTATTTAAAATTGTTGTAAAATTAATAATATTATCAATTGAACAGTTGCACAGTAAAAAAAAAAAATAAATTAATTTATTTATTAAAGATGAAAAGGTTGATTAACCTTATTTATAAACATGACAACTTTAATATAATTTAGTCTAATGTACAAAAAAACATTGACACAAGTTCAATAAAAAACTTTAAGAGAATTGATATTATATATAGTTTAGTTATTTATTTATTTATTTACTTATTTATTTTAAGAAAACGGACAAACTGTCCAAGTACAAAATAATACAAAAATAACGGTAGCAACACAGCATATAACGGCCAGGTTGATAAATTTATATAATAAAATCGTAAATAACAAACAAAACAGTT
This sequence comes from Torymus texanus, assembly GCA_036873485.1. Lineage (NCBI taxonomy): Eukaryota > Metazoa > Arthropoda > Insecta > Hymenoptera > Torymidae > Torymus > Torymus texanus. Next base: position 24,417 of record JAYJLV010061805.1, read on the forward strand.
ATTTAATTATTTTTTAATAGAAGTAGTTTGTAATCTTGGAAAAATTAGAGTTACTAATCTTGATATATTTGTATAATTAATTTGAAAGGGTGTCTTTTTTATATTAAACTTTAATAAATTTTTTCATTTGTGGTTAATATCACTTTTTCATGTATATTTTAATTCATTCAGCAGCTGTACCAATAGTCATGGCAAGAACACTGAGTAATAATGGCACATCAATGGTGTCTGGCATTCAGGAAATTGTTGAACTTGCCAGGCTCCTCAGAGACAGTGGTGACAGAGTTTTAAGTGCCTCCAGTAAATTATCACTGTCAACAAAACTACTCCATGATTTGAACGAGGCATTTTCATTGATCATCAATGAAACGGATGACTTGGAATGCTCATTTCAGGTGTGCAATAGCTCACGTAATGAGGTAAATAATGGATTTTATAATTATACAGATATTATTAGTTTCTCTGAAATTATCTTTTTGTCTTATTTAATCTATAATATATAATGTTATTAGGTATTTCGAGACATCAAATTTCTACATGACTTTGTCCAAAAAACAATTGGCCTCAAAATACTCCAAAATCCTAATGATGTAAAACTTATTGTTGATGTAACTAAGTTTAGACATTTGAAGTACTTAGAATTACAAAAAGTACCAGTTGAGATCGTTAAGGGAATTCAAGGAGTCAGAGCTCAACTGGAATGTCTTGTTTGTGCTGGTGGTCGCGGAGTAACTAGCATTGATGAACTATTGGGTAAGCTCAGTGATAAGCGATTTTTATTATCTTAGCTACTTCCACATTGATATTTCAAAGCAGTTCTAGTCATGACTATTTTATCTAATCTATATAGTACATTGTCTATTTTCTTAAAAACTGAAAACCTAATAAACGCAAAAATTAATTTTTTGCTAAAATAAACATTTTTTTATCATAAAGATTTTTTGAAATTTTCCGTAATCAATTAATAAAACTCATTACTTATTTTCTTGCCTTTGCTATTCGTACAGATTTATGTCCATAAAATATACATATAATGCAATATAATTTCTCTAGTTAGATGAAAACAAAACAAATATGACAGAGAGGTGTCTGAAATTTATACCCCGAATCAATATACTGCAATCAATTTATACATATATCGTACAAATAGCACTAGCCATAATTTTTTCATAAAAAGTTCAACATTAAGAAAATATCTATTTCAGCTGCTTGTGGAGCAGATGCAGGAGCAGGATTTGTATGGGGATCATTGCGCAGATTGGCACTGCCTTATAATGCTCTAACGCACTTAGATAAATCTCTGGAATTTGCTCCTTGGTTAGAAACAATAGATTTAAGTCACAATCTTATCACTACAGCATCAGAATTAGAATACCTACCAAACCTCAGGAATGTTAATCTGGGCTTTAACAATCTGGAATATGTTCCAGTGTTTAAAAAAGCCACATTTCATACACTTCAAAAGTTAATACTCAAGAATAATTATATTGACGATATCAGCGGTAATTTTTATATTTTATTTTTATAAGGAATTATTACATACTCTTTATATATCATGTTCATTTTGTAATTAATAGTTACAAATTTTCTACCAATTTTTTTATTACAATTGGGTAAGATTTAAATGTTAAAATTATATAGTTAATTTTTATTATTTATCTACAGGTCTACAAGGTTTGGAGTGCCTAGTTGAATTGGATTTATCTTACAATTGTCTAACTGATCATTCAATGCTGTGGCCACTTGAAACAATGTCAATGTTAATGTGGGTTTGTTTTGAAGGCAATCCACTCTACTATCATCCTCGTCACAGACTGCATACCATCAAACATTTGCATCCATCTCTTAGTGATAGCAAGGTAAATATTCTTTTGAGATAATAAATTAGACTAAAAATAAAATGACATTCAATCTTTATCATAGATAACAAGTGATTGTGAAAAGTAATTATAAACACTTCTTGGTTTGAATGAGAAATAATAAACGTGTACAGTAGACCTGATACTGATAAATGTAATCAATGTATAAAATCAATGATGTAATGGTTGCAAGCACATTGGATAATTTACTACGATAAATATTTAAACTGATAAAAAAACTAATTATCCTTAAGACCATATTTCTAATCTTTTTGTTTAAAAGTAATTGAGCGAACTTTACATTTCTCGGTAATATACCGCTGAATTTCTATCCACGTGAAACATACTGAAATTCTTAGAATAATTAACATTATTTATAAGAATAATTAACATTATTTATAAGAATAATT
>JAYJLV010061805.1:26785-45865 GCA_036873485.1 Torymus texanus
CACGTGAAACATACTGAAATTCTTAGAATAATTAACATTATTTATAAGAATAATTAACATTATTTATAAGAATAATTTTCGTACATATTTATTTTTGCAGTCCTTATAAGAATTTTCATATTAAGTCCATGAAATTTTCTATATGGCTCATTTTATTTTACATAATTAATTATGCTGTTTAAAACTCGTCTTTAATTGAGTAAAATTTTAAATTTTTCATCCAAAATACAAAAGCAGAAACAAATAATTTCTTATGAATAAAAACATAATTTTTTGGAAATCGAATAAAAAAAAATAAAAACCTAATGGTTTGGAATATTATTTCTTGTACCAATATTGTTTTTTAATGTTTTTTGTCCCTAAACTTAATTATTGAAAATCTTAAGTTTCAATCCATTTATTAACGTGCAAAAATCATAAGATAAGAATTATAAAATAAAGCTTGAATATTAAAATTTCTCGACATACAATTACTACAATAGAACATAACTATTAACCACTTACAATGATTCATAGTTGGTTTTGGACGAAGCACCTCTCAATAAATCGGAGCGTCTCTTCGTCTCGGAGAATCGCGTATTCTCACTTCGTTCCTCAATCCACCGTCCCCGTCACCGCCCTCGGCAGACAGCAACCACAGCGTCCATAGCATCCACATCCAGAGAAAACTTGGAGCACTCAACGGCGAGGATGACGCCAGACCCTCCAGTACCATCAACGTCCCGCGACATGGAGAATAGCTTCAGCGCTATCGAGAGCAGCATTGATTTCGTGGTCGTAGGTGGGTCGAGCTCAAAAAGGCGCAAAAATGTAAAAGAGGCTGTGATCGCCGATGAGGATAGCGAGAAGGAGATACCGAAGCCTAAACCGACTGCTCTCGCAAGCTCTTTTCTGGGTAAGTTGAAGAAATATAAGGAAGGATGTGAAAAAGTGTACAAAATTGTGAATATTTAGCAAAAACTGTACAAAATTGTCAATATCTTTTATCATATTTACTGTAGACTCTTTGGCAGATGTTTTTCTTTCAATCACGTCAAAAATTTTTTTATATAAATATTTTAAGTTTTGACGTGACTTCATTTTATTTTAAAACGTATCATATTTTACGGAATATTCTTCTTGGTTATTGATATTTTGCAAAATAAATTTTAAAATATTGTTATAATAAGCAAAATCCATACATTGATTTTAATTTTCCTATGCTGAAATATAAAGAGCTTTATAAATGTAAAGAGATTTAAAAGCTACAGTTCAAAAAATGTTCTACTCAACAATGAACTTCTTTACTTTTCTCTTTCCGCAGAATCATCACTGGACCACCTGGAAACGAAACGGCAGATTTTGGCGCTGCGTGCCAAGTATGGCGAGAACAACTGGCTGAGCAGCCAGTCAGCCGCTATGGTACAGAGCATCATGGGGTTGGAGCAGCAACAACAACAGCAGCAGAGTCAACTGAACCAAGCGGAAGCATTGCTGTATTCATCGACGTTCGGTAACAGCGACCCGCAGACGATGCGTGCAGAAGCGAGCGCCGTTGATGTCTCACCTATTCCGACAGGACCTAATGGCCCGGCACGGTATGTCGACGACGCCGCGGTCGGCAAAACAATAGAGGTAAGTCATTTAAATATCTGGCTTTATTATGCTGACCAGTGTTTTATATTTTAAAAACATATGACCCATTGTTCTTGCGTAGACGAGCAGTGATGAAAGAACAGCAACAGATCATCAGCGGAGAATAGAGCGCGAGTATGAGAGCACAGATGAAGGCATTGTCGTGGAAACGGAGACGGAGAACGATACAGACGAGAATACAACGGTAAAGGCCGAATCACCTGAGCTGCCGGAGACCCTTGAGGCTTCTTACGACCCCGAGGAAGGTTTGTATCTTATTTCCCTTTGATTGTTTTGATTTTCAGAAGTCGTAGATGATTCTAAAGAACGAAAATTTCAAAGTTTTAATGACTTTTCGATTCTTAATTACCGATTATTAGAGTTGTTTGCTATTACATGATTTTGTGAATTGTAATAAAAAAACTAAATTTCTAACTAAAATTTACAACTAAATGAAACAGCTTCAATATGTTTAATCATTAATTAAAAATTTCTATTTTTTCACATCACCAGAAAAAGGCGACCTATATCTAGTGCAAAAGAAAAAAGGTCAAGAGGACCCCGACGAGATCTTCCTGATCATAACCCCAGAGTAAGTATCACACTTGTTCTTCCACCAATTTTTCATCCTTTATCATGTAATCACGTACCACAGCGATTTACCACAATATAATTTTTTCATTTTCAGAGACATAAAAGAGCGTGATTCAATCACGGGCAAAATAAAGTACCGCTGGGAGACAAGCACAGTGCTTTCATGTGTCTTAGGCAGGGGCACGCCCGTCACCGTCGACATCACCTTCGATACGACGCGCAAAGATCGCGAGGCTCGCACGTACATTGCCGAACTCGAAGACGCCAAGGTAAATCCGAAAAGTCTACTGGAAGTAACGTCAAAAAATTAATATCGTTTTAGTATCTTTAAAAGCAGTATTAACATTATTAAATAAATGTTGATAGAATGTTTTACAACTGCGTAATTTTTACGAATTAACTGAAGCAAACGAAATAGCATTGTAAATTCTATCATTCTTTGCACTCCAATTATTTTTTAATTATTCTGACGTTACAATATTATTTGTCGAAAAGAAAAATAGTCTTAGACATTCTAAAATATAGTAAAAATATTAAACTTTTGATTATTCAAAATATAAAACAAATATAAAGCAGGCCTATAAAATTAAAAGTTTGACTTTTATTTTAATCAAAATCTTGTTTATCTGTTTCAGAAAATTGTACAAACTTTGAACGACATGATCAAGACTCAACCTATGGTGCTAAAAGTTTTTAAATGTATGAAGTGTTCAACGCATTTCTCTCAAGACGGAGATCACATAATTGTAGCATCTCAGCTTGGTAAGAATTTCATTATATAGCCTTTGAATATTATTTGCAATATCTTTAAATATTTAAAAGTTTATTCTTTATATAGATATATATATAAAACCTGATTACATTGATTGACACGAAAGCTTTTCTAACAACCAAATACATAAATTTACACTAATTCGGTTCAGATGTAAATAAACAAATCTTCACAGGGCCACCCAAGTGCCCGACGTGCAAGAGTACTCTGGTGATCCAGACGGACGAGCTGCCAACCCCGGAACCTGATCGTCTGCAACGAATCGCCGAAAGGCCGTCTGTTTCAACAGAGCAGCAACAACAGCCACCGCATCTGCCGCACTCGAGTTCGCAGTCAAGTATCGGTAAGATTTCGCATGATTTATATATAGACAACAGTGAATATGACTCTTTCGTAGACTCCAGTTCCATCGTTTTGTTTTGTATATCGTCCGAAGAGCATGCGTGTCCTTTTTTATTTCGTCTCTGTACTTCGAGTCAACGACGAGAGGTTCCGTCTGTGATTTTCAATCGTTGGGTTGTGGAAAAGGTTCGTTTGTGAATGGGAATAGATTTTCTTATTAGTAGTCATAAATAAACAATCTCGAATTTTATAATCGGTCAAATTAATATTTATTTTTATCATAATACATTTACATATTTTAGAATTATTGCTATGCTAAAATTTGTATTTATTACTTTACAATTTTAATTTATTTTTATGATAATGATATTATACAATAACAATATTTATTAGGAATGCGAATCATTTCGAATGGCCATCAACCGAAAACTATTCCACAACATACCATAACATTTTATTAATTATTTTTAACTTGCAACTAAAACTTGCACTTTCTGAAATCTTTGCTACCTTATTAACGATTAAACTGTAGTTAAATAGACACTTATATTATTTTTTACTGATTTTAATAAGTTAACTAATATAACCGGCACGGCATTCACAGCTGCCAATATAATGCACGCGTTGAAAATCACAGAGTGACTAATCAAATATTTATCAATTTCATAAATGATCAGTATAACAGCTCTACAGGTAAATACCTACACTTTTTCCTATCTGTAAAGTGGGCCAAATATTCATTTTTAGAGCTAAACTTAAGGTTACTTGATTCTTATTCATCTTGGTTTTAAGAAGACAAATATTTTATATACCGATATTATGAAAACTTTTTTTGGTAGTTGATTTTTCCTTACAAATAGATTTTTAAAGAATTACTCTATATGCATAATTCAATTTCCGTTTTAATTATTTGTTCATCGTGTAATATAGCTGTTGGAATAAAAAAAATTATTTTCCAATTTCAAAAATAAGTATACAAGTAATATACCTCAATATAAATTTTTGAAAATTCCTTCAGATATTTAAATAAGCCTTTACACCAATGTTTAAATTATGGACTACCGGAAAATCTAAAGAAAGATCGAGATCGTCTATATTTAACTTTTGCAGAAGTTTAAAGATTGAAAGTCATATATCAAAGAGCATTTCCAAAATATAAACCACGTTTATTTTAAAATTTCACTAACTATCAACTTATATTAACATTAAAAAATTTCGAAAACCCTTTTTTCAACATTCTTCAAAGCCGACAAAGTTAAAAGTTCAGAGAACTTGAGATTCTGATAAATCTAAAAAATTTTCATTTTAAAAAGAGCAAGTTATAATTATTCATCGACCTTTATAAACTCATGTCCATAATACCTTTCACCACTCAAGTTTAGCACAATTTAAAAAAAAAAAAAAAATCTCACTAGTCCGCACTCAAAAATAAGTAAACTTAAGACCTCTCCCAACCTGAAAAAAAAACAAACCAACATTTCCACCTGCCTGCGGTGTACAAACGTACATAAAAAAAAACGACTAATCGACACGACCCGCGGCTCTATGCGCGCAGGTGTCAGCGCCGAGCCGACCGGAGCCCCGCCGACGTCTGCGGAGGCGGCCCCGTCGCCCAGCCGTAAGCCTCTCTCTAGTTCTCGCTCATGTACTCTCTATCTGTCTGTCTGCGTCTACATCTTTCTCAATAGATCGCATGAAATTGCTATTGGGTGGCTTGATTGGTGGGAGTTTGATATGTGCATGAAATGTGCGTGGGGATGTTTGAGATGATTAGAAAAGGGATGCCTGTAATGGGATGTGTATATTGATGATTTGTCGTAAAACATTGATTGTTTTTATTGCATGATTATTATTCTACTGAATATAGTATGTAATAAAAATACATTTTTCATCAAATTTATCATAATTGCTTTTATATATATTATCAATCCACGATTGCCCTGAGAAAGATTTTTATCTGAAATTTCTGCTCAACTCTTTTTCACGTCAGTCAAGGAATTAAAAGTTTTGCATATATATAATACGTTTAATTAATTTCGTCACAATTCTATGATAAACATTTCTCATAAAATATAATTGTATTCTAGTTCTATTAAACGTTTCACACAAGTATAATCCATTGATGATTGTAACGTATTATAATTGCAAACTTTTATAAACAAATTTATTTGGAAGATTCGTAAATGGTGCTTAAAAAATATTTTAGCCTTTCATTTATCACCATTGCTTTAAATGATAATCGTTCACTCGAGTTTTATTGAGTTTTCAATTATTATTTTATAAATGGATGCACTGTAAACTTTTGGAATTTCACACCAAAATGTAAAAACTTCAGCATTCGCACAGTAAAATATTTTTTTTTTGTTTATTGTTTTATCTTTTTTTTTACTGAAAGTACACTTATTCGGCAAATTATCGCATATCCTTTGGAAACACAATATATCGTCGTTATTATTTGTATCAACCCATCATTATACATGCACGTATATGTGTATCACTACAGTATAACTCATATGCATTTACGCATTTACACAGTATGATGAAGGAATTACGAAGATTTTTCACGGACAAATAAGGGCTGTTACAATTCGATTGATCTAACAATAAGTGACAAAGTAGATAGAAACAATTAAAAAAACCATTAAAAATTTTCATTTTTAAAGAAACGATAGTTCATCCGTTATTCAACACAAGTTTTTGCAAACCATACAAAATGAAGAAAAATCCTAGTCGAGTTTGAATACAAGTACTCTTATATATATTTCTTTACGCCATTGTATTCAGAGAAAAATCAACTATAACGCCTGACCAACCATTGATCTATACCACTTCTTCCATTCCACAGTTTATCATTTCAAAGCCTCCTCCTCTTTCTAACAAATTGATTAACTGTTTACACTACAACCGCTATTACCAATAATTAATCTCACCCTACTACACTTACCCTCTACTCTGTCGCTTATATATACCCAATCGAAACCAGTAACAGCCCCCCTACATACACAACATAAACATCACATCCACCGCGCCTTCTTCTCTCCCACGTATGCCTAATATCGCGGTTCTATATCTATGTATATATATATATACACGTATAGGTTCAGCAACGAGTCTACAGGAGGAGGAGTCACGCGAGTCGACGCCTGGCTCGACTGCCGGCGCTCGTAATAACGGCACCGCCTCCGGTCACACGACTGGTAGACGATATGAGAGTGATATCGAGATACTTAGCAATCCAAGCCAAAGTAGCATCGAGGTCCTCGACGATAGCTCCAAGTGAGTGTGTATATAGGTTTATAGAACGCGGCTGTTATACGCGCTGTGGATTGGATGGAGAGAGGTCGTATATAAATGTATATATATACACATATAAAAACCTATAACTGGTTTTTACGGGACTTTTTTTGGTATATATGCGTTATTTCCGAGACTTTTCTAGAGGTCAAACTTTGAAAGTTTGGCCACAGGGGGTATATTATTTCTTTAGTCAAGCATTCGAACTCTGGCTGAAGTGTGAGTTCGAAATGCTTGATTTTGTAGTTTGCTAAAGTAAAAGTGTATTCTTGTAAATATTAAAGAATTTATAAGTGTTTGATATAATTGTTGATAAAGTTGTTGATCAAAGTACCTATAAAGATAAATCTACCAAAATTTTTCAGCGTCGTATTATATCACACTATATATATATATATATATATATATATGAGATCTGTGTGTTGATGAAATGAAGATATACGAACTCTCTCACCACCAATATTGTTTGAGTGTATAGATTATGCTGCTGAAATCGCAAGCAATTTTTGGAAATATTTCTGATTGAATAGTGCCACTTTTTTTTTGTTTAGATCTCGATATCTAATCGGTAGATATTTTTGTGAAATTTAACGTTTTTTTCTTTTCGTGGATTAATATTGGCTGTTAATTTGTTTTTATATATAATGCTAAGGTGAGTTTCTGATAACCACACGTCCTACCTGAAAACTCTGGTTCTTATACGAAAAATTGATTATGACATTATTTTTTTTTTCTGTTTTTAATTAAATCCTTTGTGAGTAATAAAAACTTAGACTAATTTTCATAAATAATTTTCATCTACAATTCCTGTTTGAACCATTGTTCCACATTTTTATTATACACTAACGGCGTGCAGTGATTTTATTTTTCTGTAATCTAAAAATGTATTAAAAAAACTGCAACGTAAAAAATCTACAAAATTACACAATTTTGCTTAATTTTAAGCTTTTCTAAAGAAAAAAATAAACATAACTGTCAAATTCACCATTACACAACCATTATCAAATCCAAATCGAATCATTCGCCCATTACCTTCGGTCAGAAACTCACCCATGCCCATAACAGCTATCTCTCGGTTAAAGTCACTATTCGAAAAGATCGTTATTGCAAAAGACAAATAAGTACCAAAAAAAAAACAACCAAGCATAGAACCGCGCTAAAAACCGCAACGGCGGCTCTCTCCTACCACAGGTCAGCGACGCCACATCGCAAGAGATCGTCGGAGGAGAGACGCGCAGCTGTGTCAGTCGCACCGACGCTACTAACAATACCGGATGCTACGGCTGGCCTTGCCATGGTCGGCCTCACCGAGAGTAGCTCCTCAGGTTTGATCCCTATCTCTCTCTCTCTCTCTCTCTTTCATCTTTCATCCTTTATTGTATCTTTATTTTATCGTTATTTTTGTTATTGTCAAAGAGGTTGGTTCGCGTTTATGTGGGGTTTCGTGGTATAAGGGTTGAATGTTGGAACGTGTATTTTATTGATTTTATGGCAGTGTTTTTGGTTTTTATTATAAATAATATATGTATATGATGGTTATCTAAAATTTTTACAAGAAGGCACAACAGGGGGCTTCATAGTTGATTGTTATTGGTTGAAACAGTAACAAGTATATTTTTTCTTTACGATGGTAAAGATATAAGATTTTGAAGTACATCAAACTACAATGTTATTCGAGTTTATATCGAATTTCGATATTCCAAAAACTTCGACACGTCAAATGGATTTTACACGATATTTTTTAATACAGATCTAAGTATTATATATGACATTTTCTTCTTTATTTCATTATGTAATATTAAATTATGTGTTTTTAACTACTTTTTAAAAATAGTGATACAGATTTTTATTACTCGAACCATAACGTTTAAACGAATCGATCACCTTATTGATCCTTACTAAATAAAAAAATTATTCACAAATAACCATGAAATTTCATAAAATTCGCAATTCACTCCTTTATAACCCAACCATTGTATCATCGTGACATAACTAACGTCGCGCCTATACCCCCCTATAGGTTCACTGACTGACAGTGTGTGTACCGCTTACGAAAACAAGCAAGCAGCAGCTGTAGCTAAAGCCATCGATAAGACTGATCGTTTGACCGCTAGAAGTGATGCAGAGACGCTGAAAGCTGGTGAAACTGGAAATGGTGGTAGTGGTGGTGGTGATGGTCCTGAGCGTACAACAACGACGGAATCTGGCGGTACATTTGCGCCAGTCACTAATCTTACGTCCATGCTCGGAGGTAAGTGTTAAAAAAGGATATGAAAGTAATGAAGGAAAAGTTCGTAGAAGAAAATACATTTTTACGCGGTGTGCAAGGATTTAGGATAATTTTAAAATAGTTAATATATATATAGTATGCAACAAAATGTGTTTTTGAAAATTTTCTATAAAGTATGACTGGTTGATGTTTTTATAGTACGCCATAGCTTCCTGAGATAATACAGTAATTTTTTTTATTTTTTGCTACAAATCTCTTTATGTGGGTAAACCTTTTGTGATCATTTTTTAATTATATTGTTATTTTGTCGAATAATTTCTTTACAAAACATATGTATACCAGTTCGATTTATCACTTCTATTTCATAAAAATACACTGGTAAAAACATACAAATATAAAAATATCACAACCAACTCTACTTTTCCATTCGTTTAAAGAAACGAACTAATGGAATATCATAAACCATAAATATATTTAAATGCCCCGTAGAGCTACTACAAAGCATGAAGATCGGCCCATCCCGACCAGATACTCTCACGCGTCCAGACGAAAGCCCTGAATTCGTTGGTAGTAGTATCCAGTACTCGTACACAGACTTCAGCAGCGTCGACCATCGTATCAAGCTCCACATCATCCTCAACGTCTTCGAGCACGAGAACGAAGATCTCGCCTTTCTGCTACGGGTATGTCATTTTAAACAATTCACGCAGACTATTACAAACAATTTCGTTCGTATACTCTTCGATATTCTGCTTTTTCAAGTATATAAAATATAATTAATCTTATGAGTTGTATATTTATTTAAACCTTTTTTTTTTGTATGTAAATTTAAACCAAAAATGAATTGAATTATAGATTACATTGAAGAATCGGTTTATGAAAAAGAAATAAAGCGTTACGAATTGAATTTTCATATAAATCATAGCTTTGCACATTGATATATAATCATTTAAAAAATATATCCTAACATAATTCCATTGTATTTATTACCATTTGTATCTGCTTCAGGCTGATATTCTAACCCAATCGTCAGCGGAGGTGTTCCCAGGTTGTCTAGTAATGTCGACAGCGAAGGTTTACATTTTAAAGATCAACGGACCGGAAGGGTAAATATATAATTTATATATATCCCCAATCAAACGCATATCACATGCTATTCATCAAAATGCAATGAATAAATAATAATCACTCGTTCAGCGAGGACCCACAGCGTTGGTTGCACAAGGAAGCGAGCTGGACGATAGACCGGCTAAGGTCATTCGCCCCGTTGCCATTTAAGCAGGGTGTACTTGTCGAACTGCAGCAACCAGCGAAGCCCGGCAGTGAACAGCCTGCCAATAACGTCGTCATGTGCATCCTTCAGGATTTCCAACGCACGTCTAATTTTCTCTTCTATCTCACTGGTACGTCGAACCATATTTTTTCCGTACACAAATTTTCTTCTGCATTCGTTCATCAATCTCTAATTGATCAGTTATAACCAATTTTATACTTGATAAAACAAAAATCTATATCTTAAGAGCATATCAGAATCCTTGTGACACAAGTGAATATGATTTACGCAAGCTAATCTCGCAATCTTGTCCCTTCACCGAACATCTTCAGATTCACCGCTACCAGCAAGCTGTGAGGTCGAGTTCGCTGTTCCTCAGTACTGTAACACCTGCGTGAAGACGATTCTGAAGTCATCGCGGTACCATCGGGACGAGGATTCAACGCGGCTGCTTTCTATCTTCTCATCGGCGCAACTACGCTCGCCTAGCAGCGAGACTCAGCGACTGAAGGTCGCCGGGCTTATTGTTACCTCGTCGACCCTCATCGTTGTTCAGGATAGGATACACTGGTTGTTGCCCGGTAGCAGCAAGATACCCTCTATCGTTGCCGAGCAAGGGATGAGCAATCTCATCGAAGTGGTAAGTTGAAGCGTGCAAATGAGAACTGATGGATAATGTGAAAAGTTGGGGATTGTAAATGAAGATTACGGCTGTTTTGAAATTTTCAATAAATTGATAGGTAGTGAGACACAGAAAACATGTATTTATTAAATTTCAGTAATTTTGATGTTCGCTTAAGAAAATGCGAAAACCATTTATCAATTGAGAAAGTATAGCACTGTTGCATGATGCAAAAATAGAAAATAAATTGCATTATTATGATTGAAAAAATTAAATGATAATACAGTTAACTAAATTAGAGATTTAAAGAAAATAATTAATTTTATTTCATGGGTATGCTAATTAATATTAATTTTGTGTGTAAATTTAGCATCTTATAGTATAAAATAACTTCGTAACGAAAGTTTAGTTGCAATTTTCCCATATTTATTAATATATTTCAATTAATTGTAAGAAATTATTTTGTTTCATTTCAACGATCCAAACTTCAGATCCATCTGTTAACAAACTATTCTCAGTTGTTCTAGGAATTTTAATAGTGTTTATGAACCAAAGAATAAATATAGATAAACGTTTTATAAATAAAAATTATAATTTGAAGTTTAGAGTAATATCTTCGGAATTTAATAGATTTTCCATTTTTAGATGTATAAGATGTAGTGCTTTTATTTAACAATTAACAAAATTGTAATACATGTTGCTTCTGAATGGTTATCATACGGTCACGTCACAATTTTTCGAATCCTAGAAATGGCTAATCTCCAATATAATAACTAAATATATGAAATTCGAAAAAGAAAATCTGCTTTTACCAAAGATTTCCGAGTTTTTTTGAATTGAGACTTTTAATCCCTGAAGAGTCTACTTTGTTCGTCAAATCATTAAAAACAATGTCCTCTAACGCTTGCTGCATTCCAGGACTTCAACGGCACATCCCTCGTCTTAAGCTTCCTGGACGAAGTCGCGGGTACGGACTCAAGTTGGAGCCTGGACTTCGTCTCGCCATCGGCAGCCGAGGCAGTGATCGCCTCGATTCGACCACCCTGGGAGGAACTATTCTCGGTGCCACTGCAGGTAAACGGAATCGGTGCGCCTCAACAACAGCAGCAACAGCAGCAACTGGTCACGTGACAGGACTTTTGCTGCCGTCGACAGAGGCGACATTACGAAGTCATCGGCCTCGTCATAATGCGCAACGTCCTCTACATCAAGCGCATCATCATCACCTGCGTCCTTTACCTTTACTTCCTCTACGGCTTCACTGATCCCGAATTCAAATACAAGCCGCAGAACTGAAAACTGGCTGATTTTGTTTAGTTGGCTTGTGGCCTTTATTGGTGGAGTTTCGAATTTGAGAGAAATTTCAACAATCGGAAGGTTAGTCGGGAGAACTTGATTAATTACATCAATTGAATGGACGACGCCACTCCAGTCGTGGTAGACTTCGTTCTATCGAAAATATATTTTACTGATACCTTTTTACGTACTACTCCCGTATTTTTCGACGTACAATTATTACAAGTTGAAAACGGTGGTTGACAATTGTTTAGTTTTAATAGATAGTCATCATTAATTGAATCCCTGACAGTGCGTTTCGTACAAAGATTCGAATGTTTATTACGTAAATAATCTAATGAAACAAATTACGATTACTTCAAAGGAAATACCTAATTATATTTGTTAACCAAACATATTGGAATAATTGAATGAACTTACATATTACTCATAATGACTTTTAAAAAAAGTTACAAATATAAGATTATTCCAGTTGTCAATGAAACTTACTTCAATAGCTCATGCAACATAGATCTAATTATTTGAATTTTTGGCACATTTTTTGTTTAAAAGTAGGGGCATTAAATTTTATCTTGACAAATACACGAAAAATCGTGGTTATACAGCTCAACACAATTTTAAATAATGGCTTTTAAATTAATAATTCTGTGGAGAGTAATGATTTTTCTTGAGCACTCTATCAGAAGAGTATGTCAATTTGACAACATTTTTCAATTTTTGTGTGGTTTTCTTTATCAGTGTCAATTGATTAATGATTTAAATTAAATGAAATGATAATGTTGGGTTTTTGCCAATATTTTTATGATTCATTAAATATCTAATTTATGTAAAATAATTTGTGTAAAATCTATTTTTAACATTTCTTAGATGAATATATAAATAATTATGGGAAAAACTTATCTACAGATTACCTAATAGACCTAAATTGTCTACAAAGACTTAATTTTTCTATACATATTAAATTTTTATTATTAGTGTTTCATAATATTGTATATAAAACGGTGAATATTAAATAAAATTATATTTTGACAAAAATTAAAGTGGTTACTTTAATAACTGCGTACGCGTGAAAAATTATATAATACTCAAAAAATGTTCTCATACTAATCAAAAGTAGACAATTTACTCTTGATTATTTTTAGTTTTAAATGTCAAATTCACAATCTTTCATATGTCATTCAGTTTTCTTAATTTAAAAAAAAAAATGCAGAATTAGATATATTTATATATTTAATAAATAGATTCCTAAAATTCAATTAACATATTATGAAATCTTGTCAGTTTGTCTTCTTTTTAGAAATTATGATACATTATGGATTCGCAAAATGAATAAATATCACACTATTTTCATATGTAACATCAATTCTTACTATTGTATGTGTTTTATCAAACAATAATTCAGTATAACAGTAGTTTCTAAAAGTTCTGCAAATATTTTATAAAGCAACTTTTTGTCAAACTTCATGATGCTGCACAAAAAAAATAAAACCGGTAAAGAATAAGTAACTTAAAATGTTTTTAATTTAGAGTAATGGAATTTTACTTTCAAATCTACATTACTTACATCCCTATCAATTGTCTATTTTAATCTATACTATTTAATTAACAAATTGAATTCTATAGAAATAATATTTATATACAGACGTATACATATGGTTATTCACACCTTGCTTGATTAAACCTTTATACTGGATCTCGAAAATTTTGCGAAAATTTGGCGAATATTTTCGAAAAATAGCAAATACAATCAATATCGACATTCAATTGTCCATCAAACACAATATAAAAGTGCTCCTTCCTGTCTCTCTCCCTCTCTCTCTCTCTCTCTGACTTTCTAAAATAACAACAAATTTCGCTGTTGCATTGTTACTGTGATACGTGAGTTTAACCCACTTGTAAATAACGAAGAAGGCTCGAAAACAAAGATACGTTTACTTATTTAAAAGAGAAAGTTTATAGTGCACATGCCTAAATGTTTGTTTTGCCTATATTAAATGCGCTACATTGTACGAGAAAGTCTGAAATTTGGCGTCACTGCCATCCGTACATAAGGAAATCTGTAAAATTACAGAAATTTCGTGATTGTGAAATATTTTGATTAGTACAGTTATAGTAAACTTGTATAGTTATTATTCAGCTGTATATAGGAATGAGAACGCAATTACTAGCTTTAAAGATACTACACGAAAAATATACAAATCTCTACAGCTATATGTAAATGTACACACATGATATTATAAATCTCAGATTAGTATATATATATATAAACGATAACGTAATTTCAAACGTTCTTATTGCAAGAAGTGATGAAACAATTATTTTTTCACAGAATAATGTAAAGTTATTTTGCAATCTTTATTTTTCTAGTGAAAACAAAAACTTGCGCTTTGTAACCATTCAGAGGGCATGATATGTGCGTTATGTGCTATCACGTAAGCGCATGGGCTAATACTATTGTTAATTATATTACTATCAATACTATTATGGTTAATAATAATAATAATTTCCAATTTATTTGACTAAATCAGTCTAGGTGCTATTCTCTTGTAATGAAAGCAGTCTGTTGTATTGTATCCATATCACAACCACACAAAAAAAGGTCCCAAATTTGGACATCCCAATAAGACATCCCAATGAGACGTCACAGTAGGACGTCCGAATGGGACGTCCTATTTTTCAATAGGGAGAACACTGACTATCATATCCTTATGTATTTTAATGTGCTGATTTCAAATATGACCTTAATTTTAGTCGATCACCTCAGTATTTTGAGATACCTATAACTCTACTAATTTCGGGCTGTGTCAATTTCAAGGTCAAATACATTATTTTTTATTAATTTATCAATGTTATTGTGTAGTACTAATCATGCCTTATATAATCCATTTTAAATTATCTGAATATAACTTTTCTTCTTAAAGATATATTAAATTAAAATTTTTAATTATCTCACGATGATTGTTTCTCAATTTAATATATCTTCAAGAAGAAAAGTTATATTCAGATAATTTAAAATGGATTATGTAAGGCACGATTAGTACTACACAATATAATGTATTTGACCTTGAAATTGACACAGCCCGAAATTAGTAGAGTTATAGGTATCTCAAAATACTGAGGTCATCGACTAAAATTAAGGTCATATTTGAGATCAGCACATTAAAATACATAAGGATATGATAGTCAGTATTGTGGACCAGACCACTTTTTTTTTGTGTGGCTGTGTAATTATACATGATTTATCATTTTTACGTATTTTTCTTTTTATTACAAGTATGCAAATAAAAAATAAGTATATTGCGTGAGTTCGAAATAGTTTATAAAACCACAATATTAAACAAAAGATTATTTTTTGGTTTTAGGAAATTATATTGATATGGTGAATGTCACATATCTTTATTAATATATGGGCCTCTTAGGACACTAATGGAAAATATTAATTATTTTATATATCAAATGAAATATATTTTATAAATAAGTGTATCATTTGTATGTATGTGACGAATTAATTATATTAAGTATATCAATTAATGAAATGTTATAAAATACGTATCGTAACAGTGATTAAAAATTACAGGCAATTTAATAAAGAGTCATTAACTTGTAAAATATGTTCTTGAAATACTTTTTACCATCGATTAAATGTAAATTATTGCAACTATTCATTCTCATAAGTTACTTTATTTTACACAACCTGTATAAGTTTCGAAACGCAATTCAATGCGGGTTATAAATATTAAAATTAGGAACAAAAACTTCTTTTGATTGTCCTTAAATTTTTTCACCTTAAGTCAAATACTAAATGTTATATTAATTTTTAATAAGATATTACTAGTAAAATAAAATTTAAGAAATTTCAATGACTAATCTGTTACTTATATAAGAATATTTTAAAATATTTCGATGCTTCTATTTTTATGCTATAATTTTGCACTTTTTTGTTTCATTGAGCATAAGTTAAATTTGTTTAATGTTTCAAACCATTTATTGTTTATGTATATCTTAATTGTTTGTATAAACACAAATTATGAATTGTATTATAAATAAAATTTTAGTCTAAATTATACTGACTACTTTTGTGTAATGCATATTTAAATTTTATCTTTTTTCATAATTTTAATTTTATAATAACAAAATTACTTATGAATTATTAAATTATAATTTATCAATTTTAACTTTTTTCAATGTGAATTATGTCAGTTGTTATTTTATTTTACTTTTTTTACAAGAATAATCTTACAAGCTTGCAAATACATGAAAATTATATCACTATTACTAATTATTGGACATTTTTCAAAATCACATATAAATAATTATTTTTAAATTTATTATTTTTATTTTGAATTTGTGACTGCCGCGTCCCTTGATGTAATTTTTAATTTTGAGCCCTAAAAATAAAAATATTTCCTTATATAGTTACATTCTCGATATAGATGGTTTCCAACACTGCCGTTCTATAGCGATAAAGCGTGATTTTATAAATACGTATAGAAATTATTTTTTAGTAAAAGCACGTAAATTAAAGCGACTAATTAACGAAGAAATACACACTTATGCATAATTCAATACTTCATAAATAATTCATAATTATTAATATACTTTTTAACCTTTAGACCACCGGGATTACGTCATATGGCGCGTGGGTCTAACTCGCACACATCCACCCTTGATTGGGTCCTACCTAGTAGGCCTCAGAACACTTTTATATAGGGAAAATCGATTTTTCATTTTTCAAAAATCCCGGCGGTCTAAAGGTTAAAGAACCACATAATGTGGATTCATCTTCAGATAAATGCTAAAACATCTAATTGAATATATAAAGGATAAAATTAAAAATAAAAAATAATACAATTAATAACTGTATCACTTCTCTGAAGTTCAAATATATACTGTTGTGAAGAATCTTTGAAGAATCTTTACATTATTAGCCAAAATATACAAAAGTAGTTTTCATGGTATATAGCGAAATGCTGAATTATAAAAGGTAACAATAATTTTTAGTTTGTTATAAAACGAACTGTGTAACACATATTAATATAAAAACATAATGTCAAAAATAGGTAACATTTTCCTTTATTAAGTATACAATACACACACACACTCTTACATCTTATTATACTTCACACTTTCCAAAGTAAATTTAAAGTACTTACAAAAAAAAATTTTAATGAAAATAAAAACTGTTAAAAATTAAGTTACTTTTTTTCAGGAGATTATTAAAATATAAATATATATTCACATTCCAAATACAAAAGGATGATGCAAATTTATAATGACCAATAACTAAAGCATAAAAAGTTGGAAATATTTCTTTTTATTAAAATTTTGTTAGTAATTCTGTTGAATTTGAAGCAATGAACTTAATAGTTTTCTTTTTTAGCTTTAATAAATTGTATTTATTTGCAATGATAATACAATTGAAAATATTTTCTTGTGACAGATTTTTGAGACAATAATTTTCGCAAATTCCCTTTAATTCTGAGAGTAGGTATCTGTCCGCTGCAAGTAAGAGCTGAACAACTATATTCTCAATTCCAACAACTTTTCCAGTATAAATATATCGAAGCATCTCTTTGAAAACATTAGAATTGATGTTCTCTATTTTGACTTTATTTTCCAAATTTTCTTTCATATTGTGAGTGAACACCGCTGCAAAAACTTCTATTTGCTAAAATTAATTTGTGAGCAGGGATTATCTCTTCTTCTATTATAAATTCCATATCACTCAATGTTTTGTTTAAGAAATATTTTTCATTATTATAAGAGTAATCCTTAAATTCATCACTATCTGATTCAGTATCTTCATATTCTGTTATTTCACAATTAGCACTAGTAGATGTTTTGCATAATATTGTTAGTTTTCCATTATTCAATATCTGACTTATTTTACTCATTAATATATTTTTTTTCATAAATCGTGGGTATCCTTGGTCATTTTTAAATGAATACAAAAGACCTGACGACACTGAAGCAAAAATTTTATTTTCTCGATTCAGTATAGCAAATGCAAATGATATATTGATTTCCCGTAATGTTTCTTGTAAATACAAAAAAATTGAACAATATTCTTGTTCTTCTTTGCTCTGTGGATAAAACCCGAGGTTCCACCGCTTCCCGTGTGCATAAAAGGGTAGTGAAACTTTATCTTTCTTTGCTTTTTCACAATTTAAGCAAAAGTTTGGTATTTCCCACTTGTATAAAAATGTAGAGTTTATCATTTGCATGTTGCCGTTATAGGCTCGGTTATAGGTAATTTTAAAATCTTTCTGAGGAATGCACAACAGCAAACAAGATGTATAAAATCAGGAAACTATGAGTTGATTGTTAAAAAATTTAAAACTTCAGTTTACGTTATCTTCTATCTGGAATCGGAAATAATATTTCTCGCTTTGCACCAGTGTTACCAACATCGGCTAAGACGTTGTTACTATATACCTCGCGCAGGGTACGTTCACATGAAGCGGAACGCCGCCCGGCATATATGTATTTATATATAGCGTCTCATGTACCATGTCTCTTGTTCCATGTCTCAAGCGAAAATTTTTATTAGACTTACTTAATGAATATTTTTACTAGTAAACTGTGCTAAAATTGCATAAATACTTCGATCTCTTTCACTCGCAGCACGTCAGTTAAAATGAATAGATATACTAATAACCAATACTCTATGAGCGTTTCACAACTGTACCATTTTTCTTAAACACACTATAAATAATTAAGTGCAACGCAGGTGCGTTCGAAAACCAAAATTTCTAATCCTTATTTCGAGTTTCGACGCAAACGGTAGAATTACGCAAATATAACGCGTATATACACATAATTCTCGATTCGCTTTGCAGATTATATAGTTTGTATAAGTATTAATGATTCTAATATTTAATTGGATTACGTAAGTATATATGAATGACTGAAATATATATAAAAATAAGCAGCATAGTATTTTACTTAAGGTAGTTCTCTAAGGATTCGTGAGTCAATGCAGTAATCACGAAACAATAAATATTAAATTAACATGCTGTTAGTCAAATCATGTATGAAAAAAC
>JAYJLV010061806.1:0-17323 GCA_036873485.1 Torymus texanus
CACAAGTCTGAAACTATCAGCAGCATCATCTGAAGGCTGATCATCAATGAATATAATAGCATTATGATTATCCTAGCAACATCTATGCTTTAGGCCGAGAACTTTTCGAACTACCCTCGTATTAACTCCAGGTTAGTTAACTAATTTTAATGTAAACGTATATAAATATTAAATGTATTACAATGCATAAAATATATGACTGTTTAACATTACAAACATTGCACACACTACATAAATATTGTAATATCTGCTGTATGTTAGCAGAACATAGTAGTTTGATATAAATTAAGGTCGTGTACAGCGATGCGTAAAATAAAAGGACGCCTCATTTAACTTCGTAACATCGATCCCCCTTGTATATCCCTGTATCTTACAATGTAAAATTTAGACCGTACCTGTGTATAGTACACTAACAAAATATTTGAGTTCGAAAAGTTAATACATTCTCGTAAGAACAAAAACAAAAAAAAAATTCTTTTATTCACTTTTGTAAAATAACATCATATTTGTGATAAAAAGCTGAATATGTTGGTGTACAATACCAACGCTGCGCACTGCATGCACCATACCGCTGAAACAGATACAATGACTAATGATACAAATTATACTAGTAATAAAGTTATTTTATGAATCATTTGTTATATTTACTGCTTGTACGAGATATCGTAATATTTATTATAATAAAATAATTGAAATATTCATTTTCATTAATAATAATATATATTTTTCTTTCTTCTAGAGGTAGTCTAAAACTACAATAAAGATTATATCACTCTATAGGTGAATACCAATTTCCGCAAATACATATTTAACATAATGGACATCTAATTCACGAATACTACTTAGTCATCGACAACGACTTGCCGAAGGCACTCGATCACCTGATCGACCCGTCCACTACCTCAACGAATGCAAATACATTCCATTGTACAGCTACAATTCCTTCGAATGTAACCGAGCGAAATTCGTCCGCTTTACGAGCCATTTTCCTTTCCGCAAAAAGTCTCGCTTCCTCTCCTCTTCTCTACCGTCTTTCATGCAACTCCGATATATACTCGTGTACTTTTTGCCATTTGACCTCGACGAAGAAAAGCCACGAGGACTTCGATCATTGAATTTGCGAAAAGAGGCGAACGCGCTTACGAAACTTCGGGCGAACGATGAATAATTTCAACGGGGCAAAAAGCCGCTTATTAGCCCCTCCCTGCGTCTTTTCTGCTCGCTCTGGTTTTCTTACAAACCTGCGCGTACGGTTTTAGCTACAATCGTCATTGTCGAGGTACAGTGCAGTTTGTAAAATGCAAAAATCTCTTGAGATTGAGAGAAGTTTCGTATTGTTATGAATTACAGGATATTAATGCAACTGTTGTGTATCATCTTGATTTTTTAGTAGTTGAGTTAAAATTAATTGAGAGAATGCGGTACAAGGTAATGAAGAACTTCTTTAGAGCTAAAAAGTAAAATTATCGATTAAAATGGAATTTCTAAATCTTCTTTTATTAATTAATTACATACCATGTTTGGTGGACAAAATTAGACATAAAGCATTATATTTTATTTTCTTCAAACAAACATAGAACAAAATTAATTAAAAAATTTTTCATTAATTTTTATCTTTTTCATATTTTGAAACGATCAAAATGTACTAGTAGGCATTTTTCGAAATTTTGTACCTGTGTCAATCTTTGTAACTAAATAAATGAATGTAATTGAAAGTAGATACTTCAATTAAAAATTTAGTCGATTGAGTAACATCTAAGCGGGATAAATAAATTTTCCAATTAAAAGTCCTTTGAATACCTCGAATTTCGTTAATTAAAGTACTCTCATAATGTGAAATTGTGAAGTTAACACTCTATAAGTTAAAATAATGATTTTAAAATTGTCAACAGTAACTAAATTAAATTAGTATGCTAAAGGAGAACTTTAATTATATACATCGAAACAACAGAATTGCAATATTGAATTAAATATATTAGTCGAGGTTGATGATTTATTTAAATTTTACGCACAAGGCTTTTGTATGGAATTTAGCACAAAATACGCTATGATGCATGAGGACTCTGTAAAGGTTGCGCGATGATAGATACAATTTTACCGTACATATTTCATGCGAAATTTTAAAAACGATAAACATAAATTTTGCAGCAATTTATCACTTACTGCGTTCAGAAACCGGCATGCACATACGTCTATATGATTTTTAAGTTTCTTTTACAAAATAAAAAAACTACTTTCCACTCAAACGTGTAATTTATTGAAATATAACGATTAGTTGTAGCTTTATAATAGCGTGAAAATAAAAAAAATTATCTAATTATTCGGATTATTAGGACGCTATGCATACAGTCCCGTATGCAATAAACATTCCTTGAATAAAAAATGTTGTTCCTTACGTATTTTGGTTATTATTATTTGATTATTTACGCGGCGGTCAACTACCGATTAATACTGACATCGACGCGGGAGCGCCGAGAAAATCGACCGCCGCGACGGCGGGCGCTATTTACGCAAGTGCACCTCTCTCATTATCTAGAAAGAGAGAAAGAGTAAGCAGTCACGCGCATGTATAAGATCGATCGACAGTGTAGAGACGCTCGCCGGTCGGCAAACTGGCTGACCAATGTTTTAAACATTTTCGTCACCGTATGGAAGGAAGTGCGCCGTGTCTGTACGCGCGCCCTTCTAGAAGCTGCGACTCGCTAAGTTCGGCAAGTCAAAGCATTTCGCGAACAGTAGAAATCGGATCGGTGAGACAGACACGCGTGGCGGTTGTTTGTTGGAACGATGCTGAAACTAATGTTTTACCAATCGTGAGTGCGTTTGATAAATGATTTTGTGGTGGTCGTAGTCGAGTTGGAAGAACTGAAACGGGTGAATAGTTGTTGTAGCTTTTGTAGGGTAAGTATATTAATATATCTCTTGGTTAGAAAAAAATCTCAGATAAATATCGTAATGGTTGCATTGTTGTAGGAAATCAACAGACAAAGTAGTATTTAATATTATATCGGAAGTATTAGTTTCTGAAGAATATTTATTTCAGCATTTTGCAAAAAAAAAGTTCAAGAGGCTACCATGAATGCATCTATTATGAATTTAATAACGACCTTACGATTTTTACTTATTCTGAGTAGTTATGCGGAAATAGGAGCTCATTTACTCTCTACCAAACCACGATAAAGATAATTCTCAATTTTTAGACTAAGAAGTATCTCAAAATTTTGGGCTTATAGAGTAAAATTAAAGTTATATTTGAGATTAGCTGCTTGTAATGTGAAAAAATTCTAAGGTCTGACCTGCCAGACTAAGCACTTTTTTTCATTGCTGTATCATTAATATTTATATATGTAAGTAGTCAAGAAATGCGAGCTTTCCCAGTCGATGGTAAAATTTGTAGGAATGGTTAGTTAAAATGGCCGTGACACTACGATAAAAGTTATCGTAAAAAATACGCCAAAAAGTTTCCAGAAAGTCTACTATCCCTCAATTAACGACCATCGCACGGTAATTATTCTGACAAAATATTATCAAGGTAGAGATCAACAACGACGGTGTTAATGAGAAATAGTTATTTCATGGAAAAAATACGATAAAATTATCCTCACAAACTTTTTGAATAAATGTTTCCTAGATAAATTAGCCACATGATGTGCGTGCCAAAAATTTAGTCACGCCACACTTCGGTGGTAATGAACTCAAGAAAAGAAAGTCGTTGACATATTTTATAAATGTACCGTGGATATGCGCTGAGGAGCTAGTAGTACTCTTTCTCGTCAACTCGAAAGAATTCTCTCATACAATATAAACTCGACGTCGTGAACAAAGTGATGCTCGAAAAACTTGAATGTGTTCCTATCTAGTGAAAAACCTTCTTTTTAAGCTTTTCGAGGTGGCCATTCGCCTGTCTAATATTTTCTTCAATTAAAATGAGTGTAATTTATAATTGTGTTTTTTGATTTTTGTAAAATTCTAGTATATACGTGTCCTTTATTTAAACATTTAAATTATTTAATGTGCAATTGATTAGAACATAGCATATTTTAAATGTCGAAATGTTACAAGTAAAACGATGACCTCTGGTTAATGTTAAACGAAAAGTCAATAGGATTACAACTAATCTTCAATATAAGTATTCACATCGAACCATGAATAATTTATTATTCAGAAGGAAAAAAAATGTTAATGTACACAGCGCACGTGTCAAAAAATAATGCATAGCATAAAAAATCATTCCCGTAACGCACGCGACTTGATTAAATTTCTCCCACGTACTTACCTCATCGCGAGTTCCTTTTAACCGAGTAACAACGAATTTTCGCACCCACGTGTCTTTTGGCTGCTCCACTTTTCCCAACACTTCATTCGACTTTGCCCACTCTCGAGACACCATTGTTCCAGCCTCGCTCTCGCGCATATACGTACGTGGTGTGTATATATGTACACCCTCCCCCCCGTCCAACCGCAGCTCAACTAAACTCCAAATGCACATCTGTGGCGCAGCCCCTTTCTCTCGTGATCTCAGTGAACAATCGTCGCGGTACAACAAGTCCGTAAATTTCGACCCTGAAATATTCATCAAAATTTCACTCCTCCTTCTCCCTCTGATATCGCAAACATAAATGCAGAGACAGTGCACACCGACATTTTAGATCGCGTAAATTACGCTGCTGCTCGCGGTGCGGATATTTGAAAATCCAAGCAGTTGAGTGGCTCTCGCGCATGGAAGTAGTAGAGAAAAGTCTGCGGGCAGGCGCGACGCACGTGTGCGTAAAAGCTTCGAGAGAGGGAAATCGATAAATTTACTCGCTGCTATGTAGGTGTGTGTGTACGTATATGTATAATACGTGCGCCAACAGTGGTATGCGCTGTGCGTGTAACATTGTTGCGGAATTTTGCAGGGTGAATTTCTGAAGTAGGTATTGGGGCGGCTGCCGCCACTACTGCTGCTGCTTCTGTCGCTGCAGCTGTTTGCCGTGACGCAGATGTAATTTAACGGGGAATTGGGATTTTAAAGTGTTTTCGAAAAATGTCTTAGATTACGTCTTAGCGTGTGGTTTGCGGGCTGACTTTTGTAAGTTTGGAAAATGAATAGATGAAGTGGTACGCAAAAGCAGAATTTGAATAGGGAATTAAAATTTTTTTTTGAAAATTGTAAAAGAAAGGTGGCGACAAATGCATCTTATATGGATTAAAAAAAAAATTGAATTAAAATTTAATGGAATGAGAGGCCGTTTGTGTACAAAATATTAATATTATCCCTGGTAGACATTCATCTATATATGAAATGGCCAAGAAGTTAGAAAATGGCTAGTAAAACTGGCTAATTAATCGCTTGGATGAAACGATTTTTTCCCATTATCTGCATTGACATAATAACAAAATAGTCGTATTTGATTTACTTACTAATTTTATCTTTGATGAAAGAGCATTGAAGGTCATTGGATTGCTTACCAAAATATAAATAAATAACATTAACTAATAAATCATTTTCTGTACTCATTCAAAGAATAATTCAGCAAAACTTTTATTTCTCCATCAGATTCTGTCTCTCTCACTCCTTATCATAAGCCTTTTGCTAGCTATTTTCAAATTAAAGAAACTGACCAGTTTTAATACCTTTAAAATACTGAAGAACAAGCTTGTACTTGTCTTCGAAAAACTCGATCTATTTTTTAATCCATTAAATGGACAAATAATGGGAGAAAAAGCATTAGTCCAGCTAGAAACAGCTAGAAACTGGACAAGAGAAGTTGACATTTTATAGCCAGTACTATTAAAAATGGTCATTTATTAGCTGTAAAATGGTTTAGATTTCCACCAGGGATGTACAATCGCTATTTAGTTTAGATACTAAAATAGTACATAATATTTATTATAACAATAAGTTGCTATAGGTTATATCAAAGGAGAAACGAGAACTATTTCAAGTTAAATATTAAAATTATAATTTTAAAGCTAGTTTTCTCATATACCGACGCGAAAAAGCTCTTCAAACCCTAATTTTAATTCGCCCTTTCCTTTATTATATTTACCTAGGACCTAGATAAAATTTCATTACTTGTTACTTCTTCATTTCAAAATTAAATAAACGGAACTACCGTACGTGTTCATGTGGGTGGTTGAGGCAAAGGAGAGTGAACTAGTAAATAAGAAAACAGACCTATATAAAGAATAAGAGACAGGAAAGGAACTTTTTTTACTTTCAGAAAGCTTTCTCAAAGTTGATTTTATAAATTTTAAATGTTTAATTAAATTGAGTAAGAAAAAATACATATAATGTTTTGAATTTTTGCAAATTAATTTTAATAATCAGATAATTTAATCGAGTATTTAATTTTAGTTATTTAATAAACAAAATTTACAAACAAAACAATTTCATAGTGTTACGCTTATACACAAAATCAATCAAATTTAATCAGCATATTTATTTTAATATTAGAAATTACCATCACAACTCAATGCTACCCCATAATGCGACGAGAATAGAACGTTGGGACTCAGAGGGAATCATTTGTCGATCGTCTAATTTAAAAGGGGCAACCTACACTGTAATATATCCCATCCGAGTGCTATATACCCTCTCGGCAGCTCAGCACAGTATATACAGACGGAAAAAGGCACGACGCGACAACGCAACCCGGAAGAGCAGAGACAAGCGTTATTAAAAGTGGCGACGGCCGAGAGGAGCGTCTAGAGTTCAATATACACTGAGAAACAGAGCCTTATTCGCGTTTTCTTCACTCGAACCATGCACGTTCGCGTGCAAAATGAAAGGAGGATGATAACTTAGTCTTACGGTTGATTATATGTGAATGGATGTTTTTTGTAATAGGTGTTGTAACTTTTTTAGTATGTGCATTGTACGCGTGTTTATATGGGGGCTGTTGTGAGAATGCTTTTACTGTTTTTAAATTTGTGTAGTGTCATGGATTTGGAAGGATAATTAATCATCTTAGTGATCAATGACTGTGCTTTAAATAAATCGGTGTATATAATCAATCATAATGCAATAATGAGACACTTTAAAAGGTAAATCTTGATAAAAGTCCATGAAAAATATAAGGGTAGATATACAGACACGCACAAATATATGCGTGTGCTGTAAAATATAAAAAAAAACATATATTTAATTACTATTTATTTTGAGTTTAGAAACCGTATTCTAGCCAACCAATTTTTGATCGAATCAGATGAACTACATACGCAAAAATATGTTTTTTTTATAAATTTGTATATAACAAAATTATTGTTTTAACATTAATTGCAGTAGGAAATTCAAGAAAAAAAAATCTCATTTACCCGTACCACTTTCAATTAGATCTTTCACTTCAGATTTTAATTGAAAATATTTGTTTTTCTGACTTCATAAAACGTGTGACCTAATGGAAATTGGAAAAAGAAACTTACATAAAAATGTAGTGATCATTCCCAAACAATAAAAAATGATTTATAAGGTATATGTTTTTCATATTTGGAGTATCCTGACATGATTATTTAAGCTTTCCGATAACTGGAAATAGAGAACTAGAAAAGTGGTAGGATAAGCTTGCTACCCGAATTATCCTAAGTCACCTCAAAAAAACGTTTTATTCTCTCGTTCAAATCTTTTATTGTAGAAAAAGCATAATCTCTAGGTATTAACGCTCCTTATTGTGCACCTATAACACAGCTTGCTTTGATGTGGTATTTAATTAAATCCGCTAAACGGGACGTTTTAACCTGGACCCCGGTATACCTGGTGAGACCGATAATCCTTCGGTTTTCTCGTTCACAGATTTCAGAACGAAAATATGTGAGATTCAGTAATCTTCAGTTCCGTTGAGGATGTTCTCCTGTTTAGAGACTCGTCTGACACAAATATGAAATTTATAGCGGAAAAAGATATGATTTTACATAATTCGAAACTAGAACTTTTAATTTCTTTGTCTAATTAGATAATATTAATTGCCCGCTTGATTGTACAGACGAAGCAAAGACAATGAATCCTTAATAAGAGGCAACAGTCATTCAGCTCTAAAAGTTTAACCTGCGCTATTAATACAGTTTGCACAAATCTGAATGTACTTGGGTCCTCGGAAAAGTTCGTAAAAAGCGGGTTCTCTCAACTTCTAGATATAAAAGAGAGTGAGTTAAGAAACACTCGGCGAAAGTTTACAGCGAAATGGAGACTGTACCTTGCGAATTTCACTTTTCGAACTTCTATAACGTTTATTTATACGGTTGCTCCGTGCCGTAAATCAAACCGAATAACCAAATTCTTAAAAAAAAAAAAAAAAGAAAAAACATTTCAAAATCGTTTGTGCACGTTTTTCGTGACTAGAAGCAATTGCCGAAACTTTTTGCCGCGTATTCGTTGGGATTCTTCCGCGAATCGTCATCAGTAATAAATGCTTGGAGCGATCGAATGCGTGTAGGCGTTTCGTTAGATCGCAAGTCGTCGATTAACGAACATTGAAGGTTTATCGAAAAAAGCAACCAATTGCTGTTCAAACGAAGAGAGAAATTGCAATTTTCTCATTCGGAGGAATTGTTGGCATTGTAAATGTATCAATTTTGTCTATTTGTTACATGTGAAGTTTCGCAAAGCATTATTAAAATGGCATCTTTCAAGTTTTTAATAAAATTTGAAATATAATTTTGCAATTGATAATATTAATTTACTTGTAAGTTGTTATTTATTAATTTATTTGTAAGCTTGTTTGAATTCAAGTAGGTTCCATGGATATTATATATTTCGTACCAGTTGCAACCATATAACAGTTTTATTTATTTGGCCAGCCTTAAACGATATATACCTTACAATTATCTTGAACTTAGCGCAAGGTAACTTTCATTACAAATGCATGTGCCCTGGAAATATACTACTTTTATGTATTTCAAAAACTTTGATTTATTACAAAGCTTCAACAGCTAAAGCGAAATTTTCGTAAGTTTGCAAATGAACACTCACATCTCTTAAAATGTCAGAACGACATTACACACAGACACAGTTTCTCAGACGTTGATTAAAATTGCAAGAGAGTATAGAATAAATCTTGAAATATTTCTCTACATTCAACAATATCAAGAGATATTTTCAAGAACCACCAAAACCTCGCTAAAATATAAATCAGTACTACGACACGTAGACTAGAAAATATGTCATTCAGCCCACACAGTACATATACACCTTTTCCCTGCGCATTTCCGAATACCATCTAAAAAGGGTATATCATCGGCTCTCGCCAAGAAACCCCTCCTCCCCAAATCAAATATACCTTCCTTTTTTCCACACACACACACACACACACACACACACAGGTACCACATATACATACCCCAGTGGAAAAGTCTGTTATTCGTCAATTCCACAGCGACAGCCGCTCTCCTCCTCCTCCACCCCTTGGAATTTCCATTTTCAAAACTCACTCCCTCCTCCTCCTCCTCCTCCCTCTCGTCGAAACGAAACGGAAAGTCGTCGTCGTCGTCGTCGCTCGGCGCCCCTCTCACTCTCAACGCGCAGGTGCGGGCGTCGTAGCCAAGCAACGCGGTGACCACCACCAGCACGCCGCCACTTCCACCGCCGCGCTACGGCACCCAGCGTTATAATACGAACGAGTCAGTCTCGCGCGCGGCGCCGCACCGTAGTGCGCGCGCGTGTGTGTCTCTCATCACTTTGCTCTCCGTCTGGAGTGCGTACACTGACGAGTGGTAATAAGAGAGTAGACGTTGTGGATGTTATACGTGACGGAGAAAAAATGAGGAGAAGCCGGTATACCAACGTCCCGGTTATCATTGACAACGACGGTGGGGGAGGAGTAGAGGATAAGAGCTGCAAGTTGAGAGCTGAACGAGGTGGAAAGATGGTGGTGATGGTGCGGTGCTGGTTTTGAATGAGGAAACGGATGACGATATGGATTACGGCTGGCTGACGTGGGACAAGAGCCACTGGAGAACGTGACGGGGATGTCGCTTGATTGCTGAGGTACTGGGGGCCCTCTTTCTTTTTTCTTCAATTTTTAGGAGACGAAGTTGGTGCTGAGTTGACGATTGGAAAGTACGAAAAGGTTTCAGGGATTTTGTTAGTTTGATAATGGATCGAATAATAGCAGGTTGCTTGAGGACGAGGGCTACGTCTGACTAAAGTCAGAGCTTACTACTGATTTCACACGCGGCAATTGCGATTCTTTCGTTATTATTGCGGTGTATTTGAAATTCGACACTCCAACTTAATCTCCTGTCATGCTAATTATTTAAACTTCCATCGACGTAACGCAGCTTCGTTCAAGAAAAATCCAATATTTCACACTTACGCGCGGCGAACGTCCATGCGCGTGCAATCTTCCTCCATCACAGCTGTCCGTAACTTCTTCACCTGCGCACTGTACTCTTTCATCTCATCCAAATTTCTCACGCCAGCACTACATACTGCAACTGCAAACTCGTTGCATCCCCGATAAGCTTAATCTTTCGCCTCTTCTTCTTCTCTCCCCGTCATGACGCTCTTATTTTTTGCCGCCCTCTCGGCTGTAAGCCTCATTTTGGAGAAGGGGAGGGAGAAACGCTTGCGAATTTGCGTTTAAATGGGCTTTTGCGTGAAAAATGCAAACCGCCGTTCGCGCGCCCGTCGTGTATATTTCGTTCATTACATAAGTGGTGCTGCGGCACAGCCGCCGGCGTCGTTGCCCTGGGGACGCGGCTTCGATTTCACAAAGCAATTACGCGCGGATGTGCCTTTTTTCGTACGGGTGTTTCGCGGTTGTTCGCGACCCGATTGGTTAGTGAGAAGTGTGCGGATGTATGTGTGTCGAGAATTTCAGACTGAATGATTGGGTTGTCGATGTGGTTGGAAATTAAGAGTTTAATAATTTTGATTTGATTAATGTTGTTTTGGTATAATATTATGTGGAACGAGTTGATTGATAACTGAATTATAATCCACAAGCATATAATTACTGCTCAAATTTTTTTATACAAAATTTACAATATACAAATTAATTGAAAATTAGATTGTTATTAAAACATGCGCAAATTTGATATTATTCCGAGAATACGCAATAAAGAAAATAATGGTTTAGTAAATAGTTCAATTAATATGATATTTCAAAATAACACAAAACGCTGAAGTGATTAAGAACTTGAGGTTACTTTATAAAGGAAGAATTTTCATTAAAATTATTATACCAACAGTTCGAAAATCTTTATGTATTTCAATCAAAATTGAACTGAAACTCATAACTTTTATCGAAAGTTTCATCTTTGCTATAGATACATCTTTTAATTAAAAAGGACTATACATATTTTTGAAAAAAAATAAGAAAATAAAAATAACCGCAAAATAATTTTTATTATTAAATAAAAAGAACATTTTTTTGAATAAAATTTATTGCTTGATCTCCGAAGTATCGTCAATTAACAATTTATCACGCAAGGCAAAATAATTGTTTTGTTAGCACTATTACGATGATGACATTAGTTATGACTTTTGCGTATCTCAGAAACAAAACGAGAAACTAATGCCAATAGCTTACTCATTAATCACCATTTGAAGAATGAGAGTGGAAACCGAGAACCATTCCTATAGTTTCCTTTCTGTAACCTGTGAATGATGCGTTACATTTACTGAAGTATATCGAAACCCGTTTGAAAAGATACATACATATGTATATTTGAAAAATATATTTTTACAAGTTTCCAATAAAATAAATTTTTAGAATTTCTGTCTAGCAATATAAACGATAATATATTTTAATGAGAAAGTAAAAACTAAAATATATTTTTCTGAAAAAGATATCTGTTATTTAATCCACTTTCTTTCAAAATGTTTTAAAAATGAATTATTCGAAATTTCACGATACGAAGTAGAAAAGCTCTCGTGTAATGTTTGAAAATTTCCAGATCGTCGATTTTGAGTACTTCATTCCTTCAGGTCTTTTTAATTCTGAAGATTTTTATTAGAGCAAAGAGCGCCGCTCGGCAGCTGCAAATATATATCCTAAAAATTTTCCAAACTGACTTTTGGAACGCTTTTAAAATAATTCTCACACTGCGCACAGTTTGTTCAAATCAAAAACTTTTTCCTCGCTCCCCCCCCCCCTCCCCCCCCAAAAAAAAACATACCGATTCACTTGCGTAAAACGCGTATGATTCGTTAATTAAAATTAAACGCATACCACGTTTCCTCCCATCGCTGCTCTCTCTCATAATTTTAAGCTTGTAATTCACCTGTTTCGTGAATTGCGAACCTGCACTGGTTAGCGAGCGAAACCACCAGACGCTGTAATCCATTAAGGGCGAGGGAAAACCACGCGCGCGAGTGCGCGCACCGATCGATAATTTAAATTTAAACCGAAACACCTTCAAAACATATATACACATGGCTGCACATGTACATGTACACATATACTTAAGAATCGCATTATAAAGCGAAAAAAGCGTCGCGTCGCTGGTGCACGCGTGACATGAATAATGCACGAGACTGGCGAAGGGGGTGAGAAAAGGGCGCGAACGCAGACGTATACACACACATACACACACACACACACACACACACACACACACACACACACATAGTCGTTACCTTATGAAGGGACGCCGGCGGATGTGATGTTCCACGTAGGCGTCGAGATCCGCCTCGAGCCGGCGTAGCAGCATCCTTCTTGTTTCCCCGCGCACGCACGCGGGAGAGTAACAGAGAGAGAGAGAGAGAGAAAGTGATGGTTGTTTTTCTTCTTCACCTTTGTATATACACGCGTGGTAGGTATACACGCGAGGATTAAATTGTTTGTCGCGACGAATCGAGTGGGCGAAGAGAATTAGAGAGGAAGGGAAATAGAGATAGGGTTAAAAGGTCGAATGACAGTTCAGTTTTTATTTTTTATGCGATATATAAATTTTTCAAATAATTTTCATTATTTCAGTGTTTTTAGTCACTCGATTATTTTTTTTTTTCATGGAAATTTTTAGCTTTTTTTCAATGGCCAAAGGAGGTTACTCGACTAGCGTCCCATGTAAAATGAGTGAAGTATACTACAAACATCTATAAAGCATATTTTATGACCAATTAATCGATTTTCAAAAGAAATGCTTGAAGCTCCCTTTTAAAATTCATATCGCATTATGGAAATTTCAAACGTTGAGGTGAAATTTTCTACGTGATGGTCGTCGTCGTCGTTGCCGGTTATAAATTATAAAATAACGCAAAAATTATGCGAACGTAGTTATTGAGGATTCAATGCATATATGTGAGGAATATATATATAGTGAAATTTTTTCACTTGGTCAGGCATTATTTTTTCCACGCCGTGTTTTTGCAATAAACCGTGAATATTTCGCAGTAATACAGAAGCAATATATTTTTTATATTTACTGTTCAAAATATTGGGATAAGAAACATCGTACGCCAACGTTATTTTTCATTAAATTACACATTTCTGTCAGTTTTTATAAATTATATAGTTAGTCAAATTGATCCAGACGACGGTAGAAACTCGAACGAACAACAAAACGAATAAAACTCTGGCGCGTATACGTGCATCTGCATATGTACAGTAGAGTAAAATACAAATGTCGATTTTTCTTCTTTTTTTTTATCCTAGAACTCACAGCGCGCATAAAGTGCACTTTTAGCATGTATTTTACATACGCGCCGAAGAAACTTTAATTTTTTAGAAAGAGAGAGAGACGTGAAAGTTCGCAATCTCTTCGAAGCGCGTGCGTTGCAAAACTGACGACTTGCAAGGAAAAAAAGAAACAAGAAAAGAAGAGACGTTGAAAATGATAAACAGATGCACAACGCGGAACGTACACATATATATAATGAGAAACTGAATTTTCACATGTCGTCGGAGCGCGCTAAAAGTTTAGCGTGCAAATAATAAGTAGTCGAAAGGACGCGAGACTACCTCAACAGAAAAGTATATGACGAACGTACGCATATACACATACTCGTTAACCAAGTAACTTTCTTAACGGGAAGTGTCGATTGGCGTCCTTGCACCGGCGAGCGGTTCGCTCGTATACTAATTAGTCGATTAAGATTGATATATATGTATGACTGGTTAACTGAGGCTTCTAATAATAAACGACGGTTGACGAAGTAATGTACGAGGAAGTAACATAAGTGAGTAGTGGAACTAGCCGCTAAGTGCCAGTGAAGCGAGTAAAGTTTAGTGAAATTAATATTAATGAAGTTAAGATGGTATTTGAGAATTATGGGGTAAACAGGTAAACTCATTGTTGACTTCTGTTATTACTCTTAATGGTTTCGCGCATTAAACGGTTAATTTGTGTATTGTATTTATTGTACAAAATCGATAAATATAAACGCTTATTTCATTGTTATGCTGTTTCATACAAAAACAATATAGAGGAAATCTTTAGAATACTGGTTCACGATTTAATTTTGTATAGACAAAATGGTATTACGAAATACTTTAGCAAAAAAAGCGGCTTGGAATATATTCTTTTTAATATGCTTTTCATTTGAGTTCTAGAATCATTGAAATAATTACTTTACATCTATAGAACCGTACTTCACAAATCTATTTACAACTTCCGTAGGTTCGCGCAATCGAAGGACATATCATGTAGAAAATCAATAATTTCCTATATCGAAAGTCCATCAAATCGCAAGTATCTCCAAAACTTTCCAATCATAAAAAACTCTTTTATGTTAAAATTAAAATATGTTCAAAATTATCAACATAAAAGTATATGTTAAAAAAAAATCAATATTTTACTATTTATTTTTTAAATATTTATATTTTACAAGACTTAAAAGCTTTCTAGAGTTTTTCCATAAGCGAGCACGTTGGAAAATTCGTTTAGGTTATGTTACGTACCGATCGATCGAAAACCCACACATACACAGAGCCATTGCAGTCGAAGCATCAATTAAAGACCTTTCTAGCATGAAAATTTCTGCTCTGACTCACATACTTCTCTCATAAACCGATAAACGGCAATCGTTCCATCATATCATCACCTCACCCCAATTTCACCAATTAATTTCCAAAGCAAGGAAGCCGATCATTCCCATCGCACCGCACTTACGCAAATTTCTTTATCTCACTCTCCTTCTCTTCCTCTTTCTCAAGCCACCGATAACCGCGGCTGCTATGATGACACACCACGTAACCGGCCACCGAACCGCGCGTACTCAGCCATATACACACACATGTACACACATGCATATATGTATATATATATATATTGTATACATACACACACTGTATAAAAGGCGAAGAAGTATATATACGGAGAAGTCGCGCCGCCGCGCGTCTCGCCGACAGTGACACTGACACGCGCGCGACTACCGTGCAGTACTGTACGCTTTACTATCACCTCTCTCTCTTTCTCTTTTCCCCCGCGCGAGTATACGCAGCACTCGTGGTCAATATTACAAGGGGAGGAAGAGGAGGAGGAAAGAGAGAGAGAGAGATATGGAAAGAGAGTTACATATAATGCGCCGCGGCCGTATTCCGGATACTGACCTCCAAGAGCTCGTGGCTAGCAGCGGTTTTGTACACGTCAAGTTCTTATATGCGCGGTGACGGTAGCAGGCGCTACTATGGTTATATATAGACGCGACCGTTGAGCGCCACGAGTGGCGGCAAATGCGAATTGAGTGTGTTTCTATATGTGTGGCTGTCTATATACGCGCGATGAAAGTGAGAGAGATAGCTACTTACTCGCGACGTGTATAATATATATATATAGTACGGTACGATGCGATGAGGGAAACAGAGGCATATGCCACGTGTACCAATGCAGGTGCGTGTATGTGTGTGTGTGTGTGTTACTCGAGTTTATATAACTGGGATTTGTGATTTTTAGTAGAAAGTAGGTTTTGAAATAAAAAAAAATCTGGAACAGTTTTAAAGTATGTTGTTTATGGAATGGTTCAAGTATGAATGACTACTTGAATTAATTATTCCTATCGCAAGTCTTTTTATATATCATTGTATACAACATTATTTATATTTTGTCGTTTGGATTTTGACTTGCAAAATTATTTTGTTTGTTCAATGAAACTCGTGTTCAACGTAAATTGAAAACTTCAAACATTGGAGGTTCAACTTTTGACCTTTAGCCCGAAAATTCAACACAAACGCTTACACACACACACACACACACACATATACATGGAGTGGGTGCACGTATATCTTCGACAGCGATATCTTACCCTCAATGCGGGGGTGTAAGAATGATTGATGAGCTTAACAGAGAGGCAGTGGACAGGCTGAAAGACGCATGTGTTAGCGAGAAAAAAAACCACCGGGCACAGTGATTTGGATCGCAGAAACGATAATAAATTGGAGATTTGTTTTTTTTTCGGTCACCGCGTTGCGGCATTGATATTCGAATTCGAGCTAAAAGTGTGAGTGGTTCGATCCCCCACACTTTGGTTTGGTCAGAATGTTATACACATTTTTCTTTATAATTGGAATAATGATTTTTCACACTTCTCAAAGGAAATTAAAACACGTTCATAGCGTCAAAAAAAAAATGGGTCTGAAGTTTGCAACGTTGGGACGCAACGAAATAATTTCTCACAAATAAATAAAACAGATAAAAATTGGCACGATACAGTGAAATCTTTATTTTGATGTTGGGTTATGCTATAAAATGCTAAACACATGAGAAAATTCAAAATCTAACATAGAAAACTAAAAATAAAAAGAATTTTCTAAAATTTCGTTGCACTCCAACGATGCAAACTTCAAACCCATAATTTATAAGGATTTGATGATGTGTCTTCTGGAACAGACCACTTTTTATTTTTTGTGTGCCTGTGTAATCAATCGCAAATCCTAGCTAATAACCATCTAAATACAAGTCAATCGCGTAGTTAAAAAAAATAATGACCGCTTTGGGAATTCAGTTCCGCGAAACTAGTGCTTTTCACGTACATATACATACACATAAATACTATACTGTACGGATCACCGCACCGCTTAATACCACGCGGATTGCGCACTCAGCTATTCGCGCTCTAAGCTGCAAAGCAAACAAACATAACTGCCCGCGGAATCTAGGCAGACCGCGCGTGCACGCACCGACGCACGTCTATATATAAACGCTTTTTCCCAGCTACTGCTGCTGTTACTGCCTGGCCCTTTGTGGCCTCTCACCGCAATCCATCACTCGCCACCCTCAATTTTCATTAGCCGCCAATCAATTTGTCCGTCCTGTCGTTCGTTCATCCCTGACGCGTACTCTCAAACCAACCGCCGCACAGCCACAGGCGACACGCGCACCGCGCAGAATTCTCTCTCTCTCTCTCTCTCTCTCTCTCTCTCTCTCTCTCTCTCTCTCTCTCTCTCTCTCTCTCTCTCTCTCT
>JAYJLV010061817.1:0-17323 GCA_036873485.1 Torymus texanus
TTTTTGATATTGTAAGTATGTCTCGACGTTACTATGTATTATAGTAATTTTTAATACATCATTTTTCTCAGTGTATTTACGACTTTGTACAAAGAACGTAAGCGAGGTAAGGTATATTATACCACGGCATCAATTATTGACAATCAGCAATCGGTAAACAATTGCACGCGTGTATATCGATTTTAGCAGCTCGCGTGTGTGCGAAAACTGCATACGTTAGGTATAGGTATATATTGTTTTTCCTCTTGAACCCAATCTTCTACGAGGCTTTGTTTTATGCCCTGCAAACGTGTTATAAGCAGGGCGCGTTGGATGGCCAGTAGTAGTAGTAGTAGTGCAACGATTCATTGTTACATGCTGAGGAAAAGTTTTTGGAATTATTAGGAGACAATGGGGTGAAAATTACTATACTGTATATATACAATCTGACTACAATGCTGACAAAAGGGATGTAATTATTAAATTTGTAATGATCTTTACTGTTTGACTAAGGAAAACTACGTAAAAGGAATGTAAACTTTAACGCAAGAAAGGATAATGCCCATGACTGTCTCAAGTAAATATCAATAAAGAATCAATTAGAAATGTATACAATTAATAGGGGACCTATACTTAGTTGAAAATGAGATTCAGTTTTCAAAACAAAATTTTTGTTAAAAATGAAATTTGTATAACACACTTTTTGTGTAATTCAGATTGAGTAGAAACAAAGAAAACAAAGTTTGTATTGTATTAATGTAAAGTAAATGGAGTTATAACACACTTTTTGTATTTTTATTATATATAGTATATGACTCGTGTAATCGTTTGTTAAATTACACAAACCACACGATTTTTAACTGCGTACAGTATTCATGCCAACTTAAACATTTGCATACGAATTTACCTTTGTATAAATGAAGAAATATTTAATAAGTTATACTTTTAACATTTTTCACACCTTTCTCTTCGTCTCGTTAAATTACTGTTTCATATTTTGACAAATTCTACACAATAGCATTGGTTTTATACATTCCCTTCCATTCCTCTATTTATTACATAATGCTGTAAGTATCCTTCTTTGGAATAATTTACTAAAGAGTATAGTAAAAATCCTAGGTCATAAATTTTACCCAGCAATTGGCAAATATTTTTAGACTTCATAATAATTTTGCATATACCCGCTGGAAATCGACTATTTTTCTTTCATTTGTGAAATGATTTTCCGAGTGTTTTCTACCCATTTGATGAAATCCCTAGAAAATTCTCAAAAAATCGTTTCACAAATTATCACGGATTATTTATACACTTATAGAGCGTTCAAAAAGGAATATGATAAAAAAAAAATTTAGAGGACTCATTTCAGTAATAATTTTTTTTTATTGTTCTATATAATAGGTTATGCAATAGACGAGAAAATTTTCCAACCTTCGAAAACAGACTTGTGACCATGTTTATTCATTTTCTCTTAGAAATTTAACACGGGGAAAATGGACGAAAAACGATCATCAATAACTTACGAATACTAAGATCCCACAGACGCCAACCAATTTTTACATGAAAAAATTAAAGTAGAAGAAAAAAGCTTGCATTTTAGCTAAGAATCGTTACAATCGAACGATTCTGTACAAAGTTAGATTCTGCTCAGTTTTTCGCGATTTTTCTAATTCATGTAATTCTTAAAATTTTATCATGGTAAATATATTTTTTAAGTCTTTGTAAATAATTAAAAAAAACTTTTCCCACTATATAACGTTCGCATTATGAACTCCACTGCAGCAACAGGAGCAGCCATGTGTGTAACTCGGTCGGGTTATCGCATTAAACGTTCGCTTCGCTGTGCAGGTATAATAATTCGGTTCAGATGAGATATGAGGGATACAGATTTAATGTTCAAGGCGTACTATTTTGTGCTATGGTTTATTGAAGAAAATTAAAAACACACGGTGAACGTGTTTGAATTTTATTCGCGAATGGAATATCGTATACACGTGGTATATGTTATTTGGAAGCTGATAGACGAGCATATCTAATTGTTAGGGTGTGTATAAAGTGAGGAATTATACTGATAACTGAACAATTCGCTGAGAAAATGGAGCAACAAATTATTAAAGCTATTCAAATTAGGAGTATTATGTATACGCGCGTATACAGCAAGTAGGTCCGTAAATATTGAACGATGTTTGTCGCTCGCTCGGGGCTTGCTTCATTCATGCTTGTCAAGCTGTTCCATCAATTTTAATGGCGATTAGCGCTCAACTTCGGAGAAATGTAAATAACGAATTAGATATATAAAATAATACATCATTCATCAATCTTTATATATTAAAATAAGAATTTTGAACATTTAAATCTTGAATATTAATCGGGGCTTTTCCGCGCGAGTTTTGTTTAATGAAAGTGCAGCTAATAATTAATTAATTGAAAATATGCCACGATCGATCGTTCCCCTGATTGAGTTTGCTTTCAGTATAATTGACAGCGATTATTCTGGAAAAGTGAAATAGAAAATAGATGTTTGACGGATCAATGTTTAGATTGTGCAAATTAACCAGTCGATAATGCTGCGCTGCTGCTTTAGTACAGAATACAGCTTACGGCGAAAATTGTATGCAAATGAATACCAGTGTTTTCACGATGTTTATTCTAATGCGAATCTACTTACCATCACTATCCAATTTGTGTTAAAATACATTTGCGCACCCGAAATAAAAAAATTACTATATAAAAATGGCAATGAAAAAAAAATTTTCGAAAAAGTTTATATACTTACATATCCAGTTTTTGAATTTTTAGAGTTGATTAAAAACAAATGTAAATTGAGATCATATTCTTTAATATTATAGTAATATAGGATTAGCTGATACAAAAGTAAAATGAAAAGAATATTTAACATGTAATCAACGTATACTCTTATAGAAACCTTTTTTTGTTGATATTTCGAAATATAAAAAAAAGTGACGTACAATATTATTGCGCTTAGATGACGATATGTTTGAGTTTCGTTTTTGCATCTTCGCTTTTAGAAGTAAAATCCTTTGAAAAACGTTTTCTTTTAATCATCATCAATTTACATATATGCAAATCGTGGTATAGGCAAAAACAAAAAATTCGCACGTGCGAAGTTCCCTCACCGCGAGATTTCGAATAAAAAGAAAAAAGCACCAACGCAGACCTGAAAAGTGCGCGCAGTCTGGTTTATTTGTTTCTTTTTTTTTTTTTTTTTAAATGAAACTTTGGTCTCAGCCAGCAAGGGATGATTTCTAAAAATAGGATACACGCTTGGATTTTCGTCGACGACGAATGTATATCGAAGTTGACACACTAAACTCAGATTGTCAATACAAAAAGACTACATATTTTCACCATATATATACCTATCTATACAGTAACATCATCGAATATCTTCAACAATTTCTTTTGAAAAATTTTTTAAAACCAAACGCTTTGTATCTCTATACACTAAATAAAAAATCCTAGCATACCGATCCATCATACACCATATATATACAGCTCGTCAAGACACGTAAAATATCACATTCACCCATTTTAAAATAAAGTTCACGCTTTCGCATATAAGCAATTAACGCGAACGCGCGTTGTCGCACGGATGAATCGAGCTTATACGCGTGCCTGAACTTCTTCCTCGATGATACATTACATCACGAGTCAAAGTTATAATAGCGTTGTGAACTTCGGATTACTTATATACTCTATATACTTGTCGCACTATACGCGCGTACGCGAATATCTATAAGTTTGCATGCAAAGATTGTACAAACTCTCTTTCTCTCTCTCCTTCTTGACGTCACCTTTCGCTGTAGGTTTAAATATATATATGTAAATTAGCCGATCACTATAGTGTACGTGTATACTAAATAATTCATAATACACACGGTAGAGTTGGCCATTTGGTCATCGGGAGCTGCTATACTATACTATATATAATCAGATATTTCAAAAAGATCGTACACCGTGATAATATACATCACATACATAATATACATAAGAGGCCCATTGCTAAACTATCTATATAAGATTGAAGAAAATGTAGGATATATATATATATACACACACACGCACTAAACGTATATCAGTTACACAATTTCCACTCTCCTCATCCAGAAAATCAAAGATCGCGTCGTCAAGGGAGAAAGAAGAGGGGGGGGGTACATAATCAATTTGCCCCATTTATATTTCCCCGGGAAAGCTATATACACGCATAAAACACACACAAGGGGTGGCCAGCAGCTTCAACGCCCACACCCGCACGCGCGCGTGTTGCGGTAGTAACGCTCGCGCAGCGTGTGTAACGCAAAATCAATACACGCGCGAACGGCCGCAACTCTCTCTCTCTCTCTCGTTTACCACATATACATACATACACAGGTGAAAAACATGTGTATGTATTTGCAAAGAGAGACATGCAGCGATGGGTAATTTGTAAAGAGAAGGAGGAAGTATGAGTCGATATATAGGTAATGAAATATCTTTAACCGACTTTGGCTGCAATATGAAAATCATGTCTCGAGGGACGACATCAGGCGCCATGAGCAGCAGCAGCAGCCTCCTCGAGTTTCCCCCTTTGATGTATTCGCGTCAATGTATGTGTGTGCACGCGATTCGATGGTCAATTTCAATTTGATGTAGAAGGAGATGGAACGGTTAAACAGTAATATATGACATTCCAGGGTGTGTCGAATATGGAGGAAATTATACATGCGCGAAGAGAAGTTTTACTGGTTTCTTCTGTTCTATATGTATACCTCCTATATGTATATTATACTTTTACTTATACGTATCCGAAGGACGTGAAGTTTCTTGGTCGTATAACTTCGTTATTCATTTTATTCCGAAGTTTTTTTGGCCTATATATATATGTATACCTATGTATTTCCAAGAAGTGAACGTTGACGAGAAAAAAGTGTGAGCGTTAGTATGTATATATCTATATAAATTTATGTTTCATTTTAACACTGTAATTGAATTTTCTTGCGCTTACAACGAAGTTGTGACTTTTAGACGCGGCGAAGTCAGTAATGATACTTCTTTCCGGGTAAAATTAATGTTGTAGAGAGGTAAATGTGTATTTATACATTTGCTGCGCGTGGATGTTTAAAAGAAATTGTTTACCAACACAGCGCGATAATTTCTCAATTAAAGCTTCTTGTTTGTAATGAAAAAAATTTATACTCTATATAGAAAATACAAAATAAAAAACACATATACAATTATTTTTCTACATTGATAACCAATTGATTATAAAATTATTACTCAACCATCGCATATTACATGAATTATAAGCACTTTACTTACCTCTCAAGCCTATCTATATGTACACACAGGACGTCGGTTAATTTTTACGACAACGCGCACATAAGCGTGCGCACAGCATATAGTCTCTTCGACCCTAAAGCGCACCGTATAACGCAAATGGAATTACAGAAAATTGCTGCTGTTTACCGCGAATAACAGTTCCCGCACGCCGAAAGAAAAAAAAAACTAACACTAAACGTTCACCGTATAACACATACAATCGCGTGTACAATGCTATATTAAAAAACAAAATAAAAAGAAAAGAAATCACGCACGCGATCGATGCTAAATCGGCTTGACTCTTGCAAAACGGGAGCGCGCACAGAGATTAAAACAAACAGCACTGTGGTGTCACTGTCAATTGCCGCGCTTTATACGAGGTTAATAATTGCTTCCGACCGTTGGGTCGAGGCGTATGTATACCTATATACGCGACCTTCATACCGTCATTATATTGTAAGAAGATTTAAAAGTTATACACGCGTGCATCAGACGTGATCAAATAAGTACATATATATAAATACGTGTATTATAAAAGTTGCAATTCATAATGTAGGGAAATCCGAGTATCTTCTATATGATGAGAAATGAATTAAATTAATTCTTGAAATGTGTAGATGTAAATAATGTAATAAAAGCTCGTTGCCACTGGCGCAGGGTCACCGCGTTA
Source organism: Torymus texanus (assembly GCA_036873485.1). NCBI lineage: Eukaryota > Metazoa > Arthropoda > Insecta > Hymenoptera > Torymidae > Torymus > Torymus texanus. The sequence continues at coordinate 5,966 of JAYJLV010061817.1, forward strand.
TAATTGCCACTGGGTAACCCGCCAAAATCGAATTTCGTCCGGTTAAATTTAATCACCGCACGTGTCGGTATACACGCGACACTTTCCGGCACTTATTAAATTATATATCTTACTTCGGCGAAAGAATGCTCGTGATTTTTACAGGCTTTAAACGGCCTCGCGAGTATTATATCCCGCAGCAATGCCTTTCTCAGTTGGCGCGGAAGACAAAGCAGCCATTGCGCCATTAATTACCCTCGTTAATAGCCATGATTTATTTAAAACTTACGAAGAAACAGACCGCGAGTGCGTTTAATAACGACCATTCCACTGTGTATTTCGTAACGCACAAAAACAGTTGTTGGTATAATTTTTCCATGCGCGTACGCGTATATCCTATATATATATACACACATATATACTCGTTCCAGAACGTTGCATTCCTAAATCGCACATCATCACCCTGCGCGCATATAGCGTTGCAGTATTCCATATGTGGCCATCATGCGTACGCGTGAACCCTTCATTGTCTTTTGCAAAACTGTATAGAATGCGAGTGCGTCTGCTGCAACGACGTATATATACCGACGACGATAAGAAATGTAGTGATTAATCTTTCGCAACTAATAAAAGTGTCGTCGATCTCTACGACGAATCACGCATTGCGTTATATCTATATGTATGTATACCAGTGCGAGCAGGTAAGTATAATTAGCGAAAATTGCAGCATCGTACGCAGTACTACTTTCCTTTCCGACCGATCATGTGTGAGAAGGGAAAAAAAAGAGAGAGAGCAGTGTCTAACGAAACTGCATAGCATATATATGTATGCGGATCTGTCGAAGGAAAGTTGTCGGGTGCGAGTAAATGTAAAAAAAACAAAACGAAGAATTTCGCGGTTGTGCATGAGGTATATACGATCGTATGTGGTTCGAGATGGATGAGTACAGTCGGTTAAGAAAAGAATTACGACTGTCATGTGTAGTGTAGATATTAATGAGTATATAGATCGAGGTTAGGCGAATTAATGCAGTTGATGATACGTTTGAAAAACTATATAGCAAGAACGAAGCGTTTTGTTATAATGCATGTATGTGTATTTTTTTTTTTTTTTAAGAACGATTAATTTGCGATTAGGGTATATCGTTAAAGAATTAATTAGATATATAGCGTTGTATGTCACGAAGTCATATATAAGAAAACGTTCGCGCATTAAAATAGATTGGGCTGTCAGATGGAGAATTGATAAGCTATGCGTATATATATTTAATGCTATAATTAGAGTCACTGTGTATGTATAATATATATTATTATAGATTGAAACGGATTTGTTTTGATCTTAATGAAATTACTCGTTATTTATGCAGATGATTGCTTTGGATTAAATCCAGGAATAATTTCGACTTTTCAATCCAACGCCGAGTTTAATATAACAATTAATACGACAGAGCATGAATAACGTACATTAATTAGACTGATTCTGAAAATGCGCAATTTAATATATGATTATATTTTACGTAATATTATAAATTTATATTTAATTTATACTACCATGATTAAACGATAAAAGAAAAAACTTTTTCTTGATTAAAAGCATTTTGTACTATTAAAAAGAACTTTCCAAAAATACCATCAAAATCTGCAATTATAAAATCCTTATCTTGTCGTTCAACGAACCCAATCATCAATCCACTGCACCTTTCCCCCAAAAAAAAAAATTTCCCTGCCGACTGTACGCAGTTCTTCAGTTCCTCATAAAACCAGACCCGACATCTGTCTCTCTTCCTCTCTCTCCCACCCTAGCAGCTCGGAAATGTACGCACGAAAAGACGTGCAAAAGAAAAAGTCGTCCTCCGAACTGCAACTATATACACATGCTATACGTATAAGCTACACTGTCATAAACTCTCGTCTCGGAAATCCCATATAGCGCATACACATACACAGCTCCATACCAATATAATCGACGCAATCGATTATTCAATCCTACCTCGCGTGGTCGACGAAAAGGCTCAGTTATGCGTGAACGATACATATACATATATATATATATATATATACAAGCAAGTATGTATGTATGTATATACATGTACACACAGGTACTACCACTCAAGTCGCAAGATCGGCTATACGAGGCCTTTCTCTTTTTCCGCGAGCGGGAGGATAAGAGCCAGGCGCCGGCCGCTTTCACGCCCTTTCGGCAATGCGCTATACCACAGTGAAGTAAGTAACTAAGTGAGTACAGTGAGTGCGAGAGTTGTGAGTTGTTCCGCTATCGTTGTGGTATACGATATCAGTGGTGTTAGTATACTTATATAGTATTATATATCTCATATACTGTACTGGATTATTCTCGCGAAGAGAAGTGTTTTTTGGCGGTCAAGGGCTGCGCATATATACGAGTGGTTAGCCTTGTTGGAAGGAGAACGAAGAAGAAGAAGGAGGAGGATCGAGGTTGATAAGGTGGAAGAGGAAGAAGAAGTGGAAGATTCTGTACGGTGGATGGTATATGCGGTGTGGGTACCGGTGGATTGAAGGTTTTGGAGGAGAAGTACTACTGCGTTGGGATTTCTGAAGGAGAGCCGGCTACGAAGGATAAGAAGGTATATAGGTATCTGATTTTTTTTTATTTTTGGTAGTAAATGTTGTTGATGCTGAATGATGGATGATCGTTATTTTCGTGTGTTCATGACTTAAAAAGTACATCGGTCGTGGCGAATATATTGCTCAGTAATAAACGAGAGTAAGGGAATATTGTTGAATTAAAAATAAAATGAATTGCAGTTATTTTTATCTCGAATTTTTAATTTAATCATACATGATTCGTAATATGTTATATTCATACAATGCTATTTCACTCTTTTTACTGAATAACAGGTTTATATGTATTTTTAAAATTTTTCAATAAGAGATAACGCAGTATATTTGATAAATTTGCAATCAATATATGGTATATTGGTTTTGAATTAAAAAAGAATTTGTGTATGCACTACTGGCACTTTTACGATATGAATTTCGTTAATTTTTCTAGTAAAATTTTTTCTCTCGTTATTACAACGGTTAATTTTACGGAATTCCGATAAAAATATAATTTCTCGGAAAAATTCTCCCTCACTAAAGTTAAAACGAACTTTATTGATCGTTTTTATAGAAGTGTGTTCAACCGCGTGCATTCTGGGTTATTAAAACAAACTTTCGAGCAAAGTTTGGTTAAGATATTTTAAGTAGTTTATGAATCTCGATAGAAATCGCGAACACTTGCGCGTACGTATACAAATAAAAGTGCTTTTGTGCAAATATTCATTCGACATTAAAATTTCGGGAATTTTTCAATAAAAAAAAAAAAAACCGCAAATGAAAACCTTTTACTATAAATAAAAATTTTCTTTTTCTGAGAAAAGCTCTTCTCGTTTTATACAGTATTAAATAAACGTCGAGTATTTATACTTTAAATATTTACAAAGTTCATATATTCACATCCGTTATGAAAATATTAAAAAGATATTCAAACAAGCCCTTTTTTTTACCTTCCACGTATATTTCAAAAAAACCATCTTTCTCGGAAAAAATTCTATACGCTCGACCGCCTCTCACGCGTGTAAATTTGTTTACGCTTTGGCCGTTTCATCAAAAACTTTCATTACATTTAAATTTCATTTCAAAGCATAACCAACAAAAAATGAAAAAAATAAAATCCACGCGCATGGAGAAAATCAGAGTTACGCAACTGCACACATACACTCCAGTTTTGGCAAAAATTAAAAAAATCACTTCCGATGTCGAAAACAGGTTTTATCCACATATATATATCTGACGCGCTCTCTTTTTTAATCTCTTCGCGCGCTCGTACTCGTCAACTTTCGATATCCGCGAGCTTTGCCAACATTTACACACACTTATATGTACATCCATATTTCTACACGCGCGTTCCATTGCGAAAATTAATATACATCCAGGAACGCGCAATCAGATCGAGGCGGTGATAAACTTATGTCAGAATCGTAACCAACCCGCGATGAATATACGTATATAACACTACAGCTTGCGCGTGATGTCAACGTACATATAATAACATTTATTAATCATAAAACGATACCGTATATACCATACCACCACTCTGCAACTATATCATAACAACTTCCATAAACCATATCAAATATATAACGAAGCGATAAAAAAACCATAAATTGATCTATATAGGTACAACTGTTTATGACCATGTCCTACTGCTGCTGATCCAAAGGAGTATATATACAGGGAAAGTGTAGCCGCCCGGTGTGATTCAGCGCCACCCACGCACGATTCTGTGTATATATAAAACATTCGCAACGACGACGACGGCGATGATGACGCACGTGATAGGAGAAGGAGGAGGAGGAGGAGGCACAGTGGCCCTCCGGTACCTCGCAGCCTTCGCATTGCTGTTCTTCGTTGTTATCGGCTGCACAAGGGCGCAGGATATAAACACTAACGAAGGTGAGAACAAGAGGGAAATGTATTACATTTGTGACTATATGTATGTGTTATATATATACACATCTTCGTTTGCGTTTGGAGGCCGTCCAGAAATTTCGCGTGAAAGATGTACAGGGAGTTGCTTAAGAATAATAATAATAATAATAATAATCGTGTATACTGCTAAAATAGCAGCAACACACGCGGCGGATGTATATATATGTATGAATTATTTATCGGTTTGAAGCAAACATTCGCCTGGTTTAATTGAATAAGATATCAAACTCTCTCGTGCGCAATGTGCGCGATCAGAGTGTAATGTAGAAAGTCGAGTGATTATTTTAATGAGGCGCGGTGATTAAAATTAATAAAATGTATATGTATATATATACGTACGCGTGGTTCGTTCAATCAATTAGCCCAGCATAAAAAGTCATGAAGTTTTCCGGAGGCCTAATTAACGTTGCGGATGATACACGTCTATATACGCGAATTCGTACGATGTACTTTTTCAAAAAAGTATATATATATAATTCTGGTAACAGTAATTGCGGGAGATGACATTTTGATATAGATATATATATGTGTATATCCACGACACTCGGAAATGACATTTTTTTCACTTTTTTTTAATCATCTTCATGTGCTCTGAAAATACTTTTTTTTTTGTTTGAAAATCCAAGCTGGAAATTTAGGTGAAGCTCGGTGGCTTTCGAAAGCTTTCCTATATTTAAACTTTAATTTCAAAGGACGTTTTTCAACGGACCCTTTTTTTTCAGCGAAATTATTTCGTAAAAAATGTACACCTAAAGAAGTATTCTCGTTCTCTCAGCTTTAAGCAAACTTTTAACACTCGAAAACCAACAATTCCACTCTCTTCCTATACACTACACTACACATACATAGCTAAATCCCTTCCCACGCATTATCTCTCGTTTCCACTCTTCTCTCTCTCCACACTGTTTACGTCGTCGACCGCGCTCCACTGCAGCGAGAGTAAAAAAAAAGCTTCTCTTATCGTCTCTTACCAGCAGCCAATACACAACGATAAGGAAGTATATAGCTGTCTAAATCTATCCGTATCACGAATATATATATATATATATATACACACACACACACACACACACACACACACACACACACACACACACACGTGGCTGCTGCATTCGTTCATTCATAAAATCGAGCTCATGACTCGCTCTCTCGCCGTCTATATTTGTTGCAATGAAGAGATCGATGATGTGTGACCTCGCCGAGAAGAGTTTAATCTTATACTCTCCTCGTGGCGGATATCTCTTATTGCGCTGTGTATATACTCCTTGCGAATTACGGCCGACTTCTACAATATATAAGTTGCGCAATAATTCGAAGACGATATAATAGTATAATGCGCGAAATGAAGACACTTATAAGCTATAATGTATATATATGCGTACGTAATGAAGACGATAGGATGCGCGACATTGTAACGGTTACATATTACGCGGTATATATAGCAGCTATTTCGTGATGCGCGCAGTGGAAGCTTGCGTAAGGTGTGACAAAGTGAATTGATTCGATTAAGGGATTATTTATTGATCGCAAGCGGTTGGCAGTTATTTATTGGTCGGGGACGATGATTTTTTTACACTCTCTCACACTCCCGCGTTGGAATATTAATCGCATGGGAAGCCTTTCGTAGCGTCACAGCTCGTGCAATATATATATTATATAGATTTGCGGTCGTAGGATATATGCTTTTAATTATATAGTGTATAGAAACGCTTTGTCAACATCAGAGAGTGAGAGTCATTGTTGGCTATTGATTCTTTAATTACTCGTATGTGGATATAATAACATACACTTACGATGACACCTATATACATCATCCTATATAGCGTGGAAGATGCAATATCTGCGACAAAAAACACAAAAAAAAAACTGCACGCGACATGTATATTTTATCGTTGATACCAACATAGGATATCGCGAACGATTATACACACTTGTGATATTATACACGAAAACAGTCGATTTGCGGAAAATCGAAGCTTGAATTATAAGCGTCCACAAATAGCTGGGCTTTATTTCCGCGTGACGGAATAACGCATAGACTTTCACGCGCGGGCAGAGCAGAGTTTGTGCAACGAAACGGTAACAGCCATTTGAACAGAGCTTTATTGTTGCAAACTAATAGACACGCGCTCGTGCTCACTGTGCATGCACATACGTCGAAACTCTTCTTGGCATACTCACTCGTTGGTTCTCTCTCTCTCTCTCATTCATTCTGGAACATTTCACATACGTCTATATACTATACGTATATAAACTATAACGTCAACTATATATATTCTAGCACATACAGGCATTTATCCGAGCTGTATAAACTCGCTATCGCCGATGCACTATTGCCTTTTTTTACGACACACACGTACGCATATATACAAAGAAAACAAACGCGTGCGTCTCCAATCTCAGCAGCATGCGCACGAATTATTTGTTATTTTTGCGTCAGAGCTCGAATCCAACGTGTGCGTGTGTGTGTATGTGTGTATAACTGGTTATTGAATTCGTGTCGTGAGAGCAGAAGAATCGATTATGCTAATCGCGTATATATATACGGTATACTGGGGGCCGTTTTCATTTGCCGCTCTAGTTTCCCTGGGTACGAGTGCAAAAAACTATATATGAATATGCAGATACGCCTGTATATGTCCTTTTTCGATGATTTCTCGTATATATATATACTTGTGTCGCGAAAAAGGCTATTAATAGATACTACACACATCGTATATATATCGTGTTTCCATGCGTGAATATATAAATACAAAAATATCGTTTTATCAGTGTAATGATCAAAGAAGAGTATATAGGTATACGTCTTGATGTATAATACACGTGAGTCTTGGAAAACTCACATTAGCCGATTACGCACTGCGGTATCTTACAGACATACATGTATTTCGGGAAAATGGCGTGTACGAATGGTGCGAGTTGCGGGCTCGGCTCCAACGAGCCGTAATTCCGAGAGGTCGAGGAACGCGAGGAGAAGAAGAGAATGAAAATAAGAGGCGAGAGATGCATATACTCTATGTAGTGGTTGATAGATGGAGGAAAGTATGTGAGGGGGAAAGTGCAGGAAAGGTATGTGATGGTGTTTGGGAAGGATTTTTATTGAAGAATGGTTACGTTCAGGGTGACTATATAGAATTTATTACGGATCGAGAACTTCAATTTGTTTTTTAAGTATGGAAACCAGAGTGAAGTGGATTTCATTTATTTCTGAATTTTATGTATAATTTTATTATATAGAATAATATATTTTAAGACCTTATAATATTGTAAATCTTAAGTCGTTTCTTTTTATATTTAACGACAGATGAAATATTAAACCAAAATCGATACGGGAAAAATGAAAATATATGACAAATATTCCGACCTCTTTAAACTCCAATCGCTGGAATCCAGTGCAAATCTTAATAAAAACATTTATTTTTAACGCCATTCGTATTGGTATTATATCTTTTGAAATGCAAAAACACCGCTTAAAATATCAGAGCAATCGCCGAGGTGTGAATAACATGCTTTTAAAAAAAAAAGTTACTGGAGCCCGCGCCAAAGAAGAGAGGAAAAAAAAGGTATAGCCGAAAGAGTGGCGATATCAGCGTACGTAACGAAATAATGAACGCTGGTTAACTTGAGACGAATAAAAGATATATAACAGCTCTATTCATAACATTGCGCTCGTAAAATGCATATACACTTATTCTCCCTGTATATGCATATCATATATATATATATAGTTTTACACGTTGCCGCTACTAGAAATATTGCACAACTTTTGATTCGCGTACTATACGTATATGCACCTTCAAAATTGGTACTTTTCGAGTTACGTCAGTCTCTCTCTCTCTCTCTCTCTCTAACTTGCCCGCTATTTATTTTCTTTGTAAGAATGCAAATTACCGAAGAGCCGAACGCGCGTTTATTAGCTCGTAAAGAGCTCCGGTGATCGTGCGAGTGTATAATAAATAATTATAGACACATACATACGCGCAGGGATATATAGAGACAAATTTGAGTAAAGTAAAAAGTAACCTATACACAACCAGGTAATTAACCTCGTAATGTGTATAAAAAACCACAATCCACGTAAATATATATATATATATACACGTTATCTGTCGATCGTTACGACCCAACAAAAACAGTTTATACACGTGTGCAATTAGTTATAACATTCTACATCACTTACGAACAAAATCTGCAAACTTTTCAACTGCATATAAATCAACAGCATCTCGTGTATATTCACGGGGTCAAACAAATATTTGGCTACCTGAGGTAAATAACCCGCGTAATTTAGAATCCACTCCGGCGCTAAAGACAGTGAATAGACTATGACACGGGAGGAAGCACAGCGTAGTAGTAGTATAAGCTGCAGCAACGACACAGAGAGCCCGCGCGTTTTATCTATAAATACGCTTGGGGAAAACAACGCGGGAGAGTGTGTTTTGCCACTCACGTCGCGTTGATGTTCTCTCTCTCTCTCTCTCTCTCTCCTTTTTCCTTTTTCCCGTACGGTGCACATGAGTTTCGTTTCTTCTTACGCGCGCGCGCTGTGATTTTGCTCTTTAGGTCATGAGGCGTGTTTTGCACTATGTATATATATATGTACAGTAGCAGACACACGCAGCTGTTGATGTCCTCGTGATGCTTTTTCTGGCAATTACGGAGTTCGAAGTGTGCGAAATTTGTGAATATTATAAGAGCAAATGTGGCAGTTGGGTAAAGGGAAAAGGAAAAGAGGGTATAGCGTGCGATTTGGGATTGATTTATCATATTTCCTTTTGGGTTACGTTATTTTTGTAGATTGAGTGGAAAGGGAACGTATATATATATACGTGGATGATGTATGTGTTTTGTTGGCATTTGATGGCAGAGTTTTTTTCTCTCGTTTCCGGTTGGATACTGGAATGTTTGCGTGAAGTATTGGAATTCTGATGGAACTATACCTATATAAAGTTTATTCTTTTTTTTCGAGCAAACTTCAATGTTTTATATCCGACTGTTTTTCTCCTCGTTATATATTTTTCGGAAATTTTATAGATCATTCGATTAAACGGAAATTTTAACCTGATTTTCTCTCGAAGCTTTTACCGACTTTTGAGAATATTATATAACATTATTATTACATTTTGCTGAACGTATAGTCAAGCGTACACGAGTATAACTTTACAGGCTATAACAGGAATATTCTCCGTATAATTAAATTTTCTCCCTCCAGTGTATATAATCAAAATTAACTTTTAAACCTCGTTCGAAATCATCTGATATTATCCTTAAAATCATTACCAAAATTAAATTTCATCCCGTATATACCTCCGGTTACCATCATCCCTTTTCCTCTCCTCCTGTATATATTAATATTCTCCTACATGCGTCATCCGATCCCTTCACACACATACGCTTACACAACACCCACGCATTAATCTCCTTTCCTCAACCTCTAACCAAAAAAAAGGAAAGAAACCTACATATCGCTTCTTTCCAATACCCCAACCACGTTAGGACAATCGCAAAAGGATTCACTGTATACTAAACGCTAAACTTCTACTCTCAATCGCACAGCTGTTATTGAAAGCTACTCTCACCCCTACTGGTCCGATAAAACTTTATATACACGAGGATCGCGCGTTCGGGTGAGAGGAGAGGGACGATGAGTGTTTTCCGACAAGACTTTATAAGCTTCGAACGACTTCATCGACGACCGCGCGTGCGTGTATTCAGGTCAGCCCCGAGAGCGCGCGGATAAAGCTTGCTGAGTATCTGTGTGTGTATGTGTATGGAGCGAATAAGGAGAGAAGAGAGAGAGAGAGAGATAGAACGTAGAGTCGTTCGTGGTCGGATGTTATATTGCCCGGCGATGGTTATAGGAATAGCTATTTTCGAGGTACACCCCGGGACGCGGTTATATTACGAGAAGTGTCATTCGCTCGACATGCTTATATATACGATTGAATCGAACATCGTGGAGTGCGCATTAGATTTGAAATTAGCTCTCGTATATATACTGAAAATAGGTCTATATATTAAGTTCTGTAGGAAAATGGTTGTGGTTGATATAGATGGCTTCTCAACCATTTCGTCCAGTGTCATTGTCATACACTTTACCCAACATCTGTATATACCGGAGAACTCGAATCCAACGATGTAACTACGACAGACCATCGTGGTCCTCGAGAAACTATACTCCTCGTCTGCTGTCTACTCTCGTTATATATATCTATACCTCCTCTTCTCCTTATCGAACCCGCAACGACACTTCTGTACTCTACCTAACTGACCATCAGCCATTGCACAGAGCACGGGTTTTGCTTCGCTCTGTGGTGAAACGACAAGCCATTGTTACCGTCTCTCTCTTTCTCTCTAACTCCCGGTTACGAAATTATCTTAGCATCTGCGGAAACACGCAGAGATTCACGCGGCGTTGAACTTCTTGAAACTTTGCAGGACGGGGGAAAGAGAGAGAGAGAGAATATGTCTGACTTTGTTGGTCGAGAAAGTGCGAGCGTTTATAATATTTGTACTATATAAAAGTTTGTTGTTCAGAGTGGGAGTGGCTTTGTGGACAGAGAGAAAGATAGAGAGACAGAGTTGAGAGGAAGAAAGCAGCCGGAGAGATGCGTGGGTTTTAATTAAATGTTTGGTTTGTTGTACAGAGATGAAGTTGGGTAGCACGGGCACCGAAGTTTGAATAATAAGCGGTTTGTTCATGGGATCGCGATTGCGTTCGATAAGTTTGTACTATCATATTAACTGTATACAATGCTTCTGTCGTCGTTGCATATATACATGCATAAACTATATACAACCTGTTCAGTAAATGTATGTTTTGCTCAACGGAATCGTGTAGAGCGCGAAATTGTGAACAAAAAGTTC
>JAYJLV010061828.1:5136-17316 GCA_036873485.1 Torymus texanus
TATTTCAATCAATTTACGGTTGTTCGGGTATATACTGCAGTATTGAAAAACATAGTTATTTATCGGGTTTATTGGTATAAGTAAATAAAAAATAGTGTCGTAATATTACATAAATTTTATTAATATATTTACAAGCGAGTAAGGCCAGAGGTGAAGCATGACTGGTTCGGTATCTTGCCGAAGCAGTCAACACTATAAACTCGAAATGTATTGTTGCAAGGTCTATCACAATACCTCCACAATGTAATTTTGAAAATACTAGCTACATTCAACGCACTTCGCACGTATTGCGTCTTATTACTTTATTTATTTTTTTTTTTTTTTAGACTATCAGCACGATCAAGTTGGTTTCAATGTAAAAGTTTATGTCAATCAGTTTAAATTGAACGATAATAAAAGTTTGATAAAAATAATAATGAAATCTTTCTTATACTATTTTAATTATGCAGTTTTAAAAACTTATAAACTCGAGAATTCAATCTTGGAAATTCAAATATATTAGATTTTCGCGTCTATTCTGTAGAGTCTAATCTAATGAGCCTGCAGTAACCAATAAAAACAGTCTTATTGTGATGACAGATTTCATCCATCACTTTTTAAAGAGAAGTTAAGTATAAATATACTTCGTAAGTCATTCTATATACAAAGCAAACATTACCTGTATTGCATATATTCTTAATTGAATTTTTAGTAGAATGAAGATATATTGAAATGTAGTACACAATAAGGTTTCTTCTATGCTTAAGAAAAAATACAAACATTTTCGGCTGATACCAATAAATTGATATATATTTATCATTAGTTAAAAATCTACAGAGGCAAATTAAAATCATCATTAAAAACATAAAAATTAAGATTAGCGAAGTTTTCCTTTATTATATGAATCCATACAGAATTAGTAGAATGTACAGTCACTTAACCATGATGATTGCAATTGATTTAAGTAAAAATTATTTAAAATTTTCTATGTATACGTTTATTTGTACGAAAATGCAAACTTATTTACTTTAAATTCAAACATCTTATGAATTCAGATTAAGTCCGACTTAAAAACTTTATTCGTATTTTCAAGCAACTTCAAGCGTACGCCAAAAGTTAAAACTAGTTCAATTACTCTGCAGCTATTTCAACTGAAATAGTATTTCAAAAAACTAGCAAAAATAATCTTCCAATTTGCTCTCCTCGCGACATTAAGTGAGAAGGTTATTTATAAACGAGTAGGAGGATCCAGTATAGTTATACGGTTTCGTTTTCCGTATAATGGATTAACCGCCTGATGAGTTTTCAAATTGTAATGAGCATTAAGAGGGATCTAAAGTAGATTAAAAAATTTTACGGTTGTCTTCCAACGACGTTTTATACGCCCGAGTTTCGCGCTTTACGACGAGCACTGTATACTCGTCGCTGCATGTACATACCTCGCACCTGCTCATGCATCGACTCTTCAACAGCGCTTTATATTTTCTTCTCGTCGTATACCGCGAGGTATGATCTCAATAATTACGCGATTACACCGAAATAATCCCGGCCGATGTTAGGATCGAAATTACGAATTATAGGCTTAGCGTTTATATAGTCGATAAAGTACACGTATATATACCAACCGTGCAGGCGTCTTCGTTGTAGGGCTGCGATTTAATAATGCCGGCTGGCAAAACGTCGTCATTCTTTTGTGCCTCGGCGGGCGCGAAATCGTGTTAATGAGAGCACCAGCTAGGACCTAGAAACGAAATGCGTTCGAGCGGAGCGAAGTCTAATTAGTTCCAGACATTGTCTGGCGACACTTGAATGGGCCTCCGGGCTCAAGTGCTAATTAGCGACACGGATTGTATGGGGTAGGGGGTGGGGGTGTAATAAAAAATATAAACAACAACGATAATGACTGCAACAGTTGTAACCATAATACTGAATACGATAATGACGGTGGTAGTTTTGCGGCGATACGAGAGAATGGGAACAGAAGTAGTTCTTATTTGAGAGGGTTTTTTGAATCTTTTCTCATGCGGAAATGATATTTTCTTTTTTTTTTAAATGATATATGAAAATCAAATCTTGTAACGTTGCTAACGACCTGCAAGAATTTAGGTTAATTATAACTGTAGGTAAAATTTTTTAATTAAAATAATATTTTCCAATTTAGTCTGCAATCTGTTACCAGCATTGCAATAAAAACTTTAACTTTAAATTAAAAATCTGCCTCATTAAAAATAAAGAAAACCATCTCTTCTAAAAATGATAAATTGTAAAAATTTAAAAAAAAGGGTTAATCATCTGCGTTTCTGTATTAATAAAAAATTATTCATTTATTTAACGTGATATTAGTTTTTAAAAAATTTCTCGCTACAGCTCTCAATATCATTTTTTCGAGCACTTACGCGACCCAACTCTATTCTTAGCTACGAACAACTAAGAAAAAAAAATTTTCAAAAACCTACTTTTTCCTCAAACAACTTGAAAAAAGCCACCACCGTCAAAGTGCACTCATTGTTCTTCAAGTAGCTACCACCTTACAGCACTCCTTCAGCACTCTCTCTTTCCCCATACCTACACCGAAAAACTCTAGCATACAAGAAATCTCGACTGATCGGCCGGCCGAATATAAAAGCTCGGCAAACGTCGTTTGACGCTTGCGTCTCGTCGGCCAGCGCCTGCCTCTCACTCTCTCTGTTTACAAGTCTACACCATGTGGCTGCTCGAAGGCTCATCCAAGTGTACGTCGCGCGCGATCCCGGGACCACTCGAGGCTACAGGCCCTCGAGTTGTGGTGTGCGGCGGTGGTGGCAGTGGTGCGGCCACTTGAAAATTGTAGTGCAGCAGCAGCAGCTTTCGAGCGACCACTGCGCGCACGCGGGGGCCAAATCGATCCGTTTCTTCGTTGCAAGTATATATAGCGAAGAGGAAGCGATGCGCCAGCGAAGGAGAGCCAGAGACTTCTCTTTGCGGCTTGCGTTAGTTTACGTCCCGGGTCGGCTGTCTAGGTTGACAAGGCGCTGGATGAGAGAGAGAGAGAGGGAAGACTCGTCGCGCGTCGCTCGTTAATATCGCGATTTCGACGAGGCGAGTTATATATATTCCATGTGGATCTCTCGCGACCGAGATGTCTGTCGGGGAAGTCTCTCACTCTCTGTAGGGAATTGCATTTTCGGAGGTACGAGGATTCAGTGCGGGTATTACGCAGGGCTGGTTGAGTGAAATGTGAGCTGCGGAGGTATTGCAGTGGTAACGAAAAAGTTAAACTATACACGTATAGCTGATGAAAGAGCTTTAAAATGTAAAACTGGAGTATAAGAGTATAGGAAAAAGCCTTGACGTAAATGATTGATGAGAGTTTTGATGAGATTGTCAAATTTATTTTATCCCCTCGCCGTGGGTTCATATTTTTTCTTCTTTTTCGTAAAGCTTGCCTGACATTTTTACAAACAATAATGTGACGCTATGGAACAAAATTTATTTCACATATTTTCATAAGTGTGATAAATAAAGGTTTAATTATCCGTAATAAATATATCCACGTTTTTAAAATCATTCATTTTATTTGAACTCAACTACATCCATGCATATTCTTGTCTCAATACAACAAATAATTTTAGCAAAAACTTTATATTTATCAATAATCTATACAGAAATCATACGTTTTTAGCTCGAGCATGAAAAATTATACGTTTTCATCAAACATTTATAACCATCAAAATAAATGACTAGGCTTAATAACACTAGTCACTATTATTTATCATACTAATACATCAAAAGAAGTCAAACAAAACATACAGAAATCGAATCAATCAATATAACAACATAATTAGAAATGTAATTCACCTAAATAAGGAAAAAGTAACGAACCTTACATCTAATAATAAAAATAACGAAATTACGCTCTCATTCACACGCGGAACAATCAAAGTTTCCAACTTCGCCTTAACGACCGAAAAGAGGAAATATCACAGCGCAGCATCGCGCGGCCATCAGACAACACGAGATTCAATTTATTTTAATTAGAAAAGCAGAGGGCGTCAAAAAAAAAATAAAAGTAAACCAAGGTGAAGACAACGAAATAATACAACAAAAGTAAAGAACCGCACGGTGCGCGCGACGCAATAAGAATTTTCTAAAATAAAGCAGCGAGAGGGCGTTGGCGAACTTTGTTAACGTTTCGTTTCGTTAGCGACTTACCTCGAAGAAAGAGCGAAAGCCTCGCACGCTCACGTTCGACTCTATACTTATACTCCCGCGCTGGCGAAAGTTCAGCGCCCCGCGCTCGCCTTTAAAGTCCGCTGATTGCGCTCGCGCGCGGTGCTTTCAAAGACTCCACCCGCGCTCTTCACTCTCCTCCCTTACGTAGCCCAACGATAAAACAGAACCGCAGTGTTTCTCTTTCTCTCTCTCTCTCTCTCTCTCTCTCTTTCTCTCTCTCACGCGTAAGAGAAAAAAAATGACGCTCACCGCAAAGATGTTTAACAGAATGACACGCGCGCGAGTGCGCGCTTGCGCGATTCATTAAGTTATGAGGGAATGTAGGTCGTCGTCATAGCGACGCTATAGCGAGAGAAAGCAAGTAAGCGTGCACGCGAGCGAGAGAGAGAGAGAGAAATACCACAATTCGCTCCCTTTATATCGCTGTACAGCATTGTGCTCGCGAATTTCGTTTCGCAGTGGCTTGCGTTTGGTTGTGCTATGTGTATGCCAAGCCGCACGCCAGAGTTTACTCGTATATATAAACGTACACATACACATACTCCACCTTCGTGCGCCCGATTGTGTTTGCAAATTTCTGTTATTTCGAGATGGGTAGCTCGCGCCCGCGCGCGATCATCTTATTATGAGGCGCGAGTGCTAAGTTTGCCGAGATTGCGCGTGAGTTCGAGCTTGCAGAGCAAAGTTTGGAAGGAGAAAAATATCTATGGAGGTCGTCTAAATTATTGGAATTGAGATTTAGTAGGTGAGATAGGGGAAGAGGCGTGCTGTAATGCGAAATTACGGTACGATGCGTATTTAGAACTACGATAAACGACTGCCACCCGCACGGTTAGAGAAGTTGGATAGCAATTAAAATGAAAAATTTGGATGAATTTTAACGATTGAAAAAGTCTGGTATAACGAGAGTGTTGGGTCATTAGTCTTTTTATTATACAAAAAAGGAAAACCTGTAGTGGCTATGATTTTTTATAAATAATTTCGTGAAACATTATTGTTATACTGAAAAATATCATGTTTATTAGATAAAATATCAGGATAAAATACAAGTAGTTATTTAATTTTAGGATCGTTATATCTTTTAGTTTTTCAAAAAATCGTATTAATTAATATATATTTTTAAAATTATTCCAGAGATGCATTATGAAATTATTTTTGAATTTTGATAGTCTAGTAATATTTATTTTACTTGTTTAGAATAAAACTACTAACGATCACCTAGCCAAGTTGATATAGTTGACAACTTATTCTTCTATGACTTTAATTACCGAAATTACTTTTCTGAATACTAGCGATCACAAAGTAAATAATCTCCACTCCACATGGGAACATTTTTTAATTTAATTTAATGTCATTCGACAATAATTATTGTACCAAAACTGTTAAACTGTTCTGTTATTTAAAAATAGCAGAAAGGATCGACGTTATCACCACTGTACGGTACACTAAAAAAACTACCAAAAAATTTTAATTATGGTGATTGAAGTACGTAAGAACATTGATACGAATCCCCATAGACTCTGCATAAATAACGTACGCATCATTTATAATTTCTCTTTTTTCGACTGCTGAAAAATCTAGAACGTTATCGTTCGCTGAAAAAAGCGAAGACTAATTCAAGTGAAAAGCTCCTTCAAGCATGTGCGTTCATCTCGTCGCGCGTATGAAAAATCTTTTTCATTAAAGCCAGCGAACTAGTTTCTCTTTTCTCCTCCGCGGTTTCTCGAGCGAATTGTAGATACGTACGCACTCTCGGCTCGTCTTTTTTATTTTTTCCCCTTCTTTTTTCTTCGCAACCGCATTGGGAGTACTCATAACCCGGTTGCATCAACGCATCGTCGTATAATTGCGTGAAATGCTCACAAAAAATAAATTTCAGCGAGGAGAAAATTTCAGGTCTTCTCCTAATTGCAAGTGTTTTTTTCCTCCTAAACATAATTTCTTTCGCTATATAGATCTTGTCTCATTCTGTTTTATCATGAGACATTTCATTTTTTATAATTAAAATCGCAAAATTCGTAGAAAATTTAAGAGTAATTTATGACAAATTTTATCTATAAAACTTAGAACATAGATAATTAATGCCTTTTATAAGTTTCTTTTATAAAACTATAATATCGATATACATTTCAGACTTACTATACAACTTACGGTAAACTTTATGTATCTAATCGATACTTATTATAGGGTGGTATTGTTGAATACCAATTTATTTATTAGCACGTAGATTTTTCCAAATTAATGTATCTTTCCTATAAATAGTATCTAAATTATTTTTTTAAATATAGAGTTTTTATGCTTTTTCAACTGCTATCTATCCTATTCAAATATCTCAATGCTGTATAAAACTCAAAAACCAGTTTTTGAAAATCGTAAATTCACCATAAAATAAAAACGCATTGGCGAATCCAAAACGGGATTTTCTTCCCATATTCGAATAAACAAAAAACATAAAAAATGTATATAGTATTAGATCGTTTGATACAGCGATATACATACACACATCTATACAGACATTTTCTACGCGGTTCAAACTCTCTCTAATTATGTTTCTACATCGATTTAACAAAACTTACAATATTACAATTATAAAGCTTTCTCTTGGAGGAAGTAAAAAAACATTAAACAGCTACCATCACAACCATGTTACAGGAAAAATAAAAGTTGAATATTTCTACCCAAGAAAAGCATCTCCTCTCCCTTAGCGAAACCTGACACTCGATCCTCCTGCTCAGATACGCCATCACCCCTCGCTCTGAATGAAGTTCGAAAGAAGTATCAGCAGCAGCACTGCAGTAGCGGTTTCTTGCACAGGATGCAAAAAAATGTGCGCGAAAAAAGGAGCCCTACAGTAGCAACAGCAGCAGTGTTCAAGTATATACCTATATATACACACGAGTCGAGATGAAGATAGGCGGCTCCTCCGTCTACGCGCTGACAGTAGCGCGAGTGCGAGAAGTCAGTGACGGCTGCTGGCCCCTACCTATCCCTATATACCTACCGCTGCTCTTGCGACTTTATTTGCCTGCGCAGTTGAGCGAGGGAGAGAGTGAAAGAGAGAGAGAGAGAGAGAGGAAAAGAGAGACAGGACGAAAGAAAACGCGAGAGGGAGGGATATATACCGCTGTAGCAGCTCTCCGCGCGACACAACAAACTGCAGCGGCGTAGCGCCGGCGTAGTAATTTTCCTGCGCCACGCGCCTTCGGCCATGGACAAAAGAGTTATTGTCTAGTACCTTCCCTCTCTCTCTCTCTTGCTCCCTCTTGCCATAGCCGACAGGAGAGAGGATCCTTTTTACCCTTCGCGGACGAGCTGCAGCGTCGGGCATTAATGACGCTGAAAACTCTCCTCGGCCGCTACCGCCGCCCGCATAAAAGAAGAGAGAGAGAGAGACTTGCGCACGCGATTTTCGCGTGGGATTTTTCATACCTACCTGGCTTGTTTGCCGTGATTTTTCGCGGATACGGATCCCGTATATTCTAAGCTCTCTTTTATTATGGCTTTTTTTTCGGGCACCAGCTAAGGCGACCGAGTGGATGAGACTTTTCCGCTTGACTGATGCTCCGCCTTGATTATATCAAAGTGGAAGGATATTTTAGAGGAAAGAGAGTAAGGAAAGTATTTTCGGAGTGAGGTCATTCATTTGGGAGAAGCTTATTCTTCGTCTGATAAGTGCACTTTATTATGATAAGCATAGTTCTTTTTTTCTTCACATTTATTATATAGAGCAGAGCCCCTATGGTATCAAAGACGATGAAGAAGAAGATTAAAGTTGAAATTAAAATTGACTCTTTTATTCTGTGTTTAATTTAGCAACCTTACTTATAACCAATACCGTTCGTTAACTTTTGAAACACTTGTTACAACATTAGAGAACAAACGAATCGTATAAGTAAACTTAAGCAAAAGCTCAGTCATCCCTCTCGCACTCAAGTATATATACTTATACGTATAAATAGAATCAATTTTACCGTTTGACACCTCTAGTCTTCAACTTACCCTCTACATATATATATACGAGCAGAAGCGTTCGCGCAAAGTAACTCGATTAATATTACAAAACAATGCTCGGGCGCTCACTCTGGCGTCTCACGCGCGACAATTTGCATGCGAGTTAATAGTGAATTTCGATTAAGCCGCGAGCTCGCGCGGAGACTCTTGAATGGCACACGAGACGAGTGAACGCGCGCGGGGCATACCGTTACGGCTTGTCTAGTTTTACAGTCGCCGTGTAGCATTGTGCATTGTTGCCTCGTTATTCATCGTCCTCCGACCATGAGCCGCCCCTGAAGTTCCTTCGACACTTCATCAAGGACTCGCACGTGCCACCTCTTCTATATACACATATATGCGTGCACGTGTGTGTGTGTGTATGTGCAGGGCAATACTGAGGGATCGAGCTGGCTTCTCTCTATTGCTACACTGTGCGAGCGAGCGAATTAATCTGCGACAGAAGAGGGAAGTTTTTTCCTCCGTGGCCACGGAGTTTCTCGGGTCTCTCTCTAGTGGGAGAAGTGAAAAAGTTAGTTTTTCGGATGGAGTCGGTGGAGGGATTAACTTCTTTCGTTGTCAGTTTGGGTAATTTTAATGGACAGGAGGATAGGGAGGAGGGGTGGATTGGATTATTTATGGCTGTTAGATCGATCGTTTATGTGTTTTGGTGAGTCGTTGTAGTGAGATTTTGGTTGGCGAAAGATAATGTTGCGGAGGAGAAAAATTGATGGTTATTTGGTAATATAGCTATAAATGATACGAGGATAATGAGCTAACGTGTTTCATTTAGAAACATAAATGTTTAATTAAGATAACGGATGAATGGTAGAGACAACGAAAAGTAGCGTGAACACATATATTCATGAATGCACACAATGCAGCATATGTATACTCCATTATAATACGCATAAAGCAACAACAACAAGAAAAGCTCTCTAAAAGGAGTACACTATAAGTAGATTAAGCCGGGCAAAGTAAGACTAACTCGCAAATGTAATATCCTTCATTGTCCACGTATAATCTCTCATGAAATATCATTTAATTCTTTTTTTTTTAAACTCGTTAAAACTGTTATATCATTATTTCAAACTTTAACGGCTTTTACAATTTGAACTTCATTTATTTTAAGAACTTTTTTTACGATGTGCGTTAGCTGATTGTTAGAAAGAATATTTCATCCTAAACTTTATAAACTCCTATAGAAGAGATAAACTATGGTTACAATGAAATATAAAATAATGCATTATATTATCAATCATATATTATCAAAGTCCTTAAAAGAATATTCTATTGTATTTAACAATTAGTTTCGAAACAATAGTTTGAATCCAGTCATTGAAGAGTTTTAAAATATTGAGACTATTTATTGCCTTTGTCTTTGTAACTGTTACGGGTTGTTTGAATTATATTATTAGATTAAGTTTTTGAAAATGAAATATATATTACAAGAATTAAAGAAAAGATTAAAGTTGGACAATAAATTAATAATAAGCAAATATTTTAATGGATCCAAATTTTAAAATGAAAACTTTCCGGAAGTATAATTTGTGTAAATTACTAGAACCGCATAGACTAAGTCCCGCCGATCATTGGCTCCAACGATTTCCTGCGGTAAAGTCATTCAGCCCGTAATCAAAGTTCACCGAGCAATCTGCCTCTACGAAGAGACCAAAAGCACTAATTGGACTTCCAATAAGTGCAAAATTTGCAAACTAACTTTCAACTATGCAACATTACTTTATTAAGAAAGTTAACAGCAATAAATTATTATCAATTATTATCACCACCACCAATAAAACCGTCATTTAATTACATTCAAAAATTTTAAAAAAAGGAGTCGACAGTTTGCCATATTTACCGTGTACATCCTATACATTAAAAGCGTGCCTCCTCCTCCTAAAAAAAGGGAAAACACCGCGGAAAGAGTAAGTTGGAATAAAAAAAACGAGATATCGCCCTCCGCTTCTCTCTGCCAAGGCCATATAACAAGATAGAAAAATAAGGAAAAAGCGAGAATCAAAGTCTCCCCCCCCATTCCTCCCCCGCAAAAAACAGTGCAGGAAAAGTGCTCGCGCTCGCAGAAATCCCTAGCGTGTTTACATGAAAAGACAGCTCGCGCACTCTGCTCACCGCGTACTGTACATATATAGCAAGAACACAGCTGAAAAAAATCTGCGCGCGACGAGTCACGTGCGAGCACTCGTGGTGTGCTACCTACCAACACCATCACATTATACACTATATATATATATATACACCGCGTGGGCGTATTTAAAATCGAGTCCTTTCTCGAGGAGAAAGAGGAGTAGAGGCGTTGCTCGCGTGTCTAGCCTCGAGAACGAAAACAATGCGCCGGCGGCAGGGCGCAAGCGCGCGTATCAAAATCAGAGTCACGTTTGAGTCCTCGAGGCGTGTGTATATGTGTCTGTATATATGTGTGAGGAGAGGGTGGTAAAAAAGAATGTCCCGTGCGCGCGAGTCAACGCAGAGAGAAAGAGTGAGACGGCTCGAGATTAAATGCGATTTGCCCGAGGTAGGAAATTGACTTCGCGCGTGCGTAAGAGAAAGAATGAAGGGGTGGATACGAATGCGGTAGTGCTTGTGGCTGAACTGTTAGAGATTCACGTGAGGTCGACGAATTGGAGGTGTAGAAGAAGCTTCGAGATGATTTTATTTCCATGCTTATTAGTAATATATTCTTTTAACCCTCATGTATATAAAGGATTTTCTGATTGGTGGCTCTAAAGAATATACTAAAGTCGAGTATTAAGTTATAGGTGCTGCTATATGCAATAACATATATATGTTTATATGATATAAAATATTGTTATTACATAAAAGATAAAAAAAGTTTTAAGTAATTGGGAGAGTGTTATGATAAATGTTTGTAATTTCATTTAAGTTACGTTAGGTTAGTACTGTATGATACCGATCGCTATATATTGTATCGCTTTTTAATAAATTTAAGTTTCACAATGTTTCTTTTCATGTGTACGAAATGATTGGAAAAACACTTGATTCTGAACTATGTTTTTCAAGTGACAATATTTCAATACGCGTTTCACTCCATGGATTTTTATTGCGTGTTTGGACAATTTCTAAAAACAAATATTTTTCACTTGTCGATACACATGAATCGTCATCGCGACACTTCAAGAAATTAAAAAAAAATGTATATAAAACAAAACGCAAAATATTTTATCTGTAGATAAACGTCAAACTGTCCGTTATGTTCTCTGTAATAGGTTTTCTGTACAACTCGGCTAAAATTAAAGATAAAAGATTACAAGCATCAACCTGGAATTAGAACACACACATACATATATATATAAACAGAATCGCTGTGAAAACAAAAGCGAGGAAACTGTTTTCCATATCAAAATACGATCGTCATCCCTTTCTAGCGTTCACTCGCATATATGCTATATTTTACGACAAATCAAATGCCGGCATCAAAATTGATCAAAATATTGTGATTTTCGTATTGCGATTTCGCTACAAATCGAGGCGCGGTCGACTGCCGAATACAAATATATATAGGGGTACATATACGATTTGCGCGCATTAATGACAAGAGCATAGCCGAAAATCGAGACGAACGAACAAAACTGGGTTTCCCGAAATAGTTCAGCGCGCGGGTTATTGATTTTATCTCGGTGAACTCGCAGGGGTGCAACGCAGCAGTGAGCCGCTGTTGCAATGAAGCAGTTAGAGGAGATGATCCGCGCGGCATGAAAAATTTAACGAATTCTAAAATAAGCAAGGGGAAATTCTATAGGGTGGTTCAGTGAACTACAGATTGACAGTTGCTATATGTGTTTTACGAATAAATTTAGTTTCTTTATTCTTTTGTTACAGGTCGTCGAGACATTGTGTGACTTTTTCTTTATTTTTATAACATTGCTTTTGGTTTATTTCTGAACGAGACGGAAGAAATTTAATATTATATTTTTATCTTTTACATATTTGTGATATAAATATAATGTTACATATATA